>PVJA010001386.1:5130-89525 GCA_004027025.1 Myocastor coypus | reverse complement strand
CAGAACATGGTGTTGACTTTGTCCTGAGGTTCGCAGCAAGTGGCTGCAGCAATACCAGGCATGAAATCGGGATAGGACAACATCCAGAGGGACAAGAGGGGCTGGATTTTTTGTGCCTCTGAAAAGCAAGATTCCTAACCTGGACATCCCCACCTTCTCCTAGTGGAAGTACTTTTGCCGCCATGGCACCTATGCTTCATCCTGAGACATCTGGGCAAGAGCTGGCATTTTCCTTGGGTGCCTCCCCTGAAATTGGGATGAGGGGGGTTTCTTCTAAGGTTCTGGGGCAGGGACTTGAGGGGGTGGATGCCTGCATGTAGTTGAGATTCTTCCAGCAAGAAAGGTTGGTGCCCATGGGGAGCTCTGCTGTCTGGCTCCTGCTCCCCTTGCAGTGCTCTGCTGTGGCTACAGTCACACATTCTGCTATGTGTTTGTGTGACTTGCTTTGGCCTGGCAACTCCCCGAGGGCCGCAACCTGTTGGCTCAGAGCTGTATCATTGCGATCAGTACAGTGCACTGTAGACAATTAGCTTCATCAGTACTGGCTCAGTAAGTGCTGGCGACAGTGAAGGGGATGGGTGAATGGATGCGTGAGCATGCGCAGTGTGGAGCAGACAGACAGGAGGCTGCTGAGGCGCTTGCCATCCCTCCCGCGGGT
Organism: Myocastor coypus; assembly: GCA_004027025.1. Taxonomy (NCBI): domain Eukaryota; kingdom Metazoa; phylum Chordata; class Mammalia; order Rodentia; family Myocastoridae; genus Myocastor; species Myocastor coypus. Next base: position 88,867 of record PVJA010001386.1, on the reverse strand, counting down.
GTGGTGCCATTGGGATGGCCCCAGGCAGTGAGGGCAGCAGCTCAGGGTGAGAAAGGCTTAGGCTGCTGTGCTGGCTCTGACACTAAGTGGCTGGGTGACTCTGGGTGTCGCTCTTCCTCTGTGCCTCACTCTGCTCCCCAGAGACACGGTGAGGATGCAGTCACTTGTCCTGAGGAGAGGCTGGGGAATGTGCAGGGCAAGCACAGGTGCCAGGAAAGTATCTGGGGGCTGCAGCTGTGGGGCACAGGGCTTGGGCTTCAAGCTGGGTCTGGGCCATAGGCCTGTAGAGGCATCTAGGGTGGGAAGGAGACCCCAGAGCACTGCAGGTAGAGGATTCAGGCTCAGGGGCTGGGTGGGAGCTGGGAAACATGGCAGGCATGGCCTGAACTTGGGGTGAGTTAGGGAGCAAAGCCACCACAGACCACACCAAGGATAGCGGCAAAGGCCACAGCATGCCTTGGACTGCACAGTCTGAGGTCAAGTGCTTGGCCTGGAAGCCCCACAAAGTCCGGATGGCACTTGGGGGAGCAGCTAAGCCACGTGGGGCCAGACAAGGGGCTGAGGTGATTCCCTAGTAAGTGTCAAGGTGGCCTGGCCCAAGGCAGCAACCGTGTGAAGGAGAGAAGTGGACTCACCACAGAGTACCTGGAAAGCAGATCTGGCAGCTGAGGAGAATCAGAGATTCTGTCCTTCTGTGGTTTCAAGGACACTAGATGTCACATGCTTGTGGAGCAGAGTAAACCTCTTCTCCCTGTTGAGGAGGATAAATCTAAGGGTCTGAGGTGGGAAGCTTTCTTCTTTCTAGGCCCAGGGAATGAAGGTAAAGCTGAACATAATGCAGTTAAGAAATACCATGCACTCCATCATGCTCTCTTAAATTAAATGCCATGTCCAAGCATGTTGCTTTGCATTTTCCTCAGCAAGCAGAGGTCTGAGTGGGTCACTAGCACAGCTACACTACTTGAAGCTGGACCATGGAGCTCATGCTTTTTATGGGGGGAAGGTTAGAGGAGGCAAGAATAATGGAAGGGTCAGGCTGCTAATGTCTAGAAAAGCCAATACTTCAGGCAGATTGAGCTATAACACCAGACTAAGTGTGTGGAATGTGGAGATGGCAGGCAGGGCTGCCTTTGGATGCCAGTCTTGCTGCTTACTAGCTGGGAGGTCATGGCAGACCATTTACTCACTCTGATTCTTATTTTCCTCATCTGTAAGAGAGACAGAGCTAGGAATGATGTCCCATGCCTGTAAACCCAGCATTCTAGGAAGCCAAGACAGGAGCACTGCAAGCCCAAGGCCATCTTTGGGCAACTCAGTGACTGGGAGCAGGACGGATATAAGAGGGGAGGGGAGAGAGAGGAGAGAGAGAGATAGAGAGAGAGAGAGAGAGAGAGAGAGAGAGAGAGAGAGAGAGAGAGAGAGAGAGAGAGAGAGAGGAGAGAGCGAGAAAGAGACTCCTCAAGAGACTATTGTAGGTATTAAAAGAGAAAATAGTGAAAGTATTCTGTCAGCAACAAAGCACTATCAAATGCTAGGGATTACTAAGAAAGTATTTTTTTTTAAGAAAAAACAAAGAGACTAGAACTGCATGGTATTACTGAGTTCATGTTAGCTTAGTGTGTTAAGTAGGAGAGTGTCTTTAGCCTTGATGCATGGTGAAGTATTTAGGAGTAAAATATCAACATGTATAACGTGTTCATATAGTTCAGGGGAAAAAAGTCAAAATTATACAACAATTATTTATATATTTATCTATTTTATATATTGGCAAAATACAGCTGAAGGACACTGATATTTATTATGCTATTTTTAATTGTTCAGTACATTTGGAAATTTTCTTTTTAAATTATTTTATCTTTTATTTATTCATATGGAAGAGGGCCTCACAACACAGCTTGGCCTCATAATGATCCTCCTGTCTCAGCCTCCCCAGCAGTGGGATGATAGGTGTGTGCCTGGTCTCAGTGGCTGGCATAGTGTGCCTGGGGTTCTGGCATGGCCTGCAGCACTGGGGATTGAATCCAGGTCCTTGTACTTGTCAGGCAGGTGCTTCATTTGGAAATTTTCATAATTAAAAGCAGGGAAGGGGACCCGGCAGGATAGCTCAGTGGTCTAAAGCACCTGCTTAGGAAAGCTTGGGTGGCTGCAGGGACTGCGGTTTGATACCCGGCATCACATGCTGCACCAGCCCTGCCCTCAGGGCAGGCTGAGCCAACCATAAAAATAAATAAATAAACAAACAAAAGTTCTGAAACAAGAAAAAAAATAAATAAATAAAAGATTAAAAAAATAAATTAAAAAATAAATAAAAGCAGGGAAGGTGGCTCTTTTATTTATAAAAGAGATACACAATAGGTAATGAAAGGCAAGGTTTTTGCTGCATTTGGGGAAAAGGCTGTGGCCTTTGGTGAGGAAGAACGACTCCATTTTCTCTGTTCCCTCCATCTCCTCTTACTCCTGAACTCAGTCAGTCCAAAGACCAAGGGCAAAGAATGGTGCTGATGTTGAGGTATCAGTGTGCAAGGCCTGGGGGCAGGAGGAGGCAGAGAGACATGAAGGAAAATCAGCGGCCTTTGTTGTGCAGGAACTGCGGACAGAACCGAAACGTTCAACTCAGCCAGCCATCCGGCCTTAGAGTTAACAACAGGAGCTCAGCTCCGCGGTGGGCAGGCCTCTCCTATGAAGGCAGGCCTGTGTGGGAGCCTGGAAACATTTTCTGGAAAATGCTCTCTGTGCCTTTTGACAAGATCATGAGGATGTGAGGTCATGAGGAGATGACCACGTAAAGCCACTTCTGTAAGTTCCACCGCCATAGCAGAGGCAGCACTGAGAGGATGAGGAACAGCCTGCGCGAGCTCTGTGCTGCGCAGCACCACAGCCAGCCGAGCACCTTCTGGTTCTGCCAGGGGGAGTCTCTCACTCTGAGGAGGGATTTCTTGTCTCCAGCTACCACCAGCTTTCCCACTGATGTACAGGTCAAAGTTGAAATAGTCTCCTCACTTCCTTCAGTTATATCTTTCTCATCCTCTAGATTTTCCACTCTGATGGTGAAAGAAGCAAAACCCAGTGGAGATAAGGGAGAGGACACTGAAGAAGAGAACAGTGCTGAGAGGAGACCCATCTTTACAGAGGAGGGGAATAGGAGTGGGTTTTATGGGCTGTCTGTAGAACATGCGTGCCAAGCTAACTAACTTCGGAGCAATGCTTTGGGCTGTGCGTGCCGCCTAGGTCCTGGCCGTCTTGGGTCAGCATCATGCAACCCCCCACCCCTGCCTTCATACATGGCGTGGCTGACAGCTTCCAACTGAGGCCTTCAGCACTTTGTGAACCTCTTGCTTAGAGCCCAGAGTTAAAGAATGGCTGACCCACGTGACACATAGTGCGTCACAACATCTCTGTCTCAGGCTGACCAAACCCTACGGTATATTTTATCCTGGAAATCCTTCGTGGATCAGAGCTGAGTCTGGGCATCTCCTCCAAGGCACCCTGGCTTGGGCTTTTTACCTTCGTACAGTGGCTGTGCACTCCTCTGAGGATCTATCCTAGGAGTTCTGGAGGAGGAGGAGGTAGAGCCCACAGGAGGGGGGCGGAGGGTGACAGATGAAAGGTCCCCCGGGGCTGAGATACGGCCACAGCACTGTGATGTCGCCTCCCAGGCTTCCCTCCTACCTCCTTATGCACACTGAGCTGCCCATGCCCATTTAGGCTGGGCTTCTCTCTCTGAATCACTTATTTCTTTTGTCCATGACTCCTTTCCTCACAATGTCACCAGTTGGAGGAGGGACCTGAAAGCCAGGCATGCAGTGAGGGCTGTCAGACCTCTGCCCACTTACTGTGCCTTTTCTGTAGGGCAGGAAGCAGGAGTGACCAGGATAGGGGTGTTTGCCTGGATGTAGACTGCTCTATCTTTCCCCACTAAAACTCTCCTCAGAGTCTTTGTTCCTCGCTGACCCCAGGGCATGTCGCCAGCTTTGATCCCCTTATCACGCACCCTCATCACTTATCTGGAGGTTTCAGGGCTTCCAACCCTGCTGCAGTGGAGGTGCACCAGACAGCGCTTCCCCCAGTGCTCGGGCTCGGGCTCGGCCTTGCTCTCCGCTCTCCTGCAGGAGTCTTGGGTGTGGTCTCAAACATGCAGGCAACTCCAGCAAGCAGGCAGGGCTGGGTGTTACCCCACAGGAGGAGTACGTCCACGTAGCCCTCCACCCCAGGGGCCTCCTTGAGGCCTGGTCTTGCTGGTTGCTGCCTCCCTCTCTCCTGCTGCCCTCGTGGGTCATTCCAAGTTTGCCAAAATGCCGCTTCTCTTAATGATCCAAGTGTGTGACTCCTCTGTGCCTGAACACTGCTGGAGACCGTCATCTTCTGTCGGGAGCTGGCACTCGAGGTGGGATTGGGAGCCCAGGCCCGAGGGTTGGGTGGCCACTCCTCCTCCTGCCGCTGGCCTTCATGTAGATGCTTCCAGCATGAGTGTGTTGGAGTTGTTGAGGCTGCAGCATGAGGGCTATGACTTTCTTAGAACAAGTTTGCTTACTTTTGTAAAGTGCTCACTGGATTGTGAGCATTGCCTTGTAAAGCAGTGTACTTTATTACTAGACAGAAGCCAGAGACAGCTTCCCAAGTAGGCTCAGAAGTAACTCTCAGAATGACAAAGCAGCCTTTCTAAAGCCATTCTAGTTTTCCTGTTTTATTCAGAGAATAAGGTCGGGGGAAGTAAAGCAGAATCTCCAGCTGAATAACATACTTCAGTTAACTACCACAAAAGTAACTTGGTGGCTTTTCTCTCGCCTAAATACTTTCCTGCCCTAGCATCACAGGTATGGAAAATCTGAGGGAGAGAGTTTCAGATTGCCTGCACCCCTGCATGTCAGGAAATTCCGAGCTTCTAAAATAGCTTTAGAGTACACGCTAATTCCTCCCCTTGATGGTGACCCCAGGGATTCTCATTTTTCTCATCTCTAGTATCTGCTAATTAAGAAAGACACCACATTTTAATGACAATTCTTTATTTGATTAGGTATGCAACATTCAATTCCTGGTTTATGTAGAAAAATAAGACCATTCATTTACCACATAGGGAAAATAATCATTAAATGAATGCTATTTGCTATTTTTGTCTGCTTTTTGGAGAGTAGTGATAGATGCAGTGTGCAGCTCTGTACCACACCGGCGGACTTAGCGTGGGAGTCTTGCTTTCTGTACTACTACAGTTAAACACTGAACAGCAGCGCCATCCGCTTCCAGCTCACACCTGTGGCCATCGCCTCACTGCCTTGTGCCTCTGCTCCTTGTGCAGCTATCCTTCTACTAAACTAGTAGCTTTCAACCTTGGTTGCCCATGAGCAGCATGGGGCAATTAAAAAGCCCAGATGAAGGTGTTCAGCTCCAGGCCCAGAGATTTTTATTCACTTGGCCAGGAATAGTCAGCTCCAGGTGATTCTATCGTGCAAGTGAGCTTTCTGTCCATGGAGTGCCAGCTATTTCTGGTAGTGGAGCAACACTGTTCCCTGAATCCCATGCTCTCAACCTGCTACAGTGCCTGGCACAACACATTCACAAGTCTGCTAGGAATTAGATACTGAATATACCCCGAAAGGACTTAGAATCCTGTTGCCATGTACCGCTCTGCCTCCCTCTTCTGGGGGATTTTCCAGGTGCTATATATTGGACAGGGCATCTCAGACTGTCAGTTCTAAAGAAGCAGGATTACTAGAAATATTTATTTGCCATGGTTCATCCTGGGCTGACATTCCATTGCTTGTTAATGCGCCATGACAATAGTATAGCATTTAGTTAGCAGAAGCACGTCAATATGTTCAAAAGATACATTACATTATTTAGAAATGCATGGCATTGGGTTGTAGCCATGTGAAGCACAAATATCAGTGTTACCAATCACTGTGGAGAACAATGCTTAGAATATATATATATATATATATATATATATATATATATATATTTTTTTTTTTTTTTTTCTTCCCTACAGAGATTACAGAAAAAATTGAACAATTACCTCAATCTAAAAGCAGAAACCTGTTTTTAGTCTTAGACTTGGCTGGTTAGTTCACTGATTGATCCCTTCATTCATTAAATTTGAACTCACTGGATCGGTTCTAGGCACTAGGACAAAGCAGTGAACTCTCACAGAACAGCTCACAGAATTGAGGTTTGAATGTTGGAGACCAGTAAAAAACAAGGAAGTGGACAGCACACCATTCAGGTATCAATGCACTCTGTGAACCAAACACAGCTGGAAGATATTCTAGGGAGGCCCAGAAAGCAAGTCCAGCCCTACTGGTCAGGAAGGGTCCCTGAGAAAGGGACTTGGGCGCTGAGACCCAAATTTCTAAGGTTAGGAGGTGGCAAATGCGCAATTCTAGGAGCCGGGATGAGATAATGAAGGGGTGACCCTACCGTGCAATTTACTGAATATGTGTGTGTATCCACATAGTGCTGGCCATGGGGGACACTGTAGGGCATGGCTCGTTTCCCTGCAGAGTTTCAGGTTGATGCACCACGAGAGAGTACTGGTCTGCACATGCTAAGCCCAGGAAAGACCAAAATTCAACAAAGCATGGAATGGGTTTCACTTCAGCAAAGCTGTAAAATAGGAATTTTGTAGTCAAACCATAAGTCAGGACCATTGGAGCAAAGAACTTCCTTTTCTTTTTGAGTGGAGGAAGCAACTGGGGTGTTGGGCCAGGTAGTGAACAAAGTACCCCCCCATATCTGCATGGCTTCCCTTGACTCTGCACTTAGAGCTCTGTTCAGACCTCACTTCCTCAAAGACATCCTCTCTTTCTACCACCATTGCGCTCCATGCCCTCCTTGCCTTCTGATAGCTTCCATGGGTCTCACATGACTACACATTACTTTAGATGTATATGTGCTCATTTTGTATTTCTTTATCCCCATGAAAACAGAAGCATCTGGAGTGTCAAGGACTTCACCTGTTTTGTTTTTGGCTATACTGAGTACAATGCCTGGCACATAGTAGGTCCTCTACAAATTTTTGCTGAATACACTTGGAATAAATCCCATTGAGTTTTGAGTATTTATCTTAGCACAAAGGACTTCAGGGAGCCTGACTATTCTGGGCTTTTATTTCCCAAGAACATTCATGTCCTTTCTAATCTTTCTGCCTTAATCACTTTAAATGTACTGACAGGCACAATTGACCAATTAATGGTGCTTATGCTTTTGTTACATCATTTGTAATCCACGATGCTCTTTCTGTTTGCAGTGGCCTTTCAATTTTTCATGACTCAAAATGGAGGACATGCAAAATGAATACAAATAGCAAATTGATTTAATGTAATGCATATTCCACTGCTTGCTGGGTTTATGCCTGTTACTAATGACAGAAACCCAGCAAATTCTCATGAAAACATCAATGACATACAACCCTTAATGCAAGATGTTAGAGCACTGGGGGTCCTAAATTTTCCTAATTACTGAACAACAGCAGACAGTAATTTCCCAAACGGCAACCTTTGTAAATAAGAGCATTGGCATGGCTTTTTTTTTTTAAAACCTAAGTACTTTTTGCTCAGCAAAACAAAACAAAACAAAAACCAAAAACCAAAAAAATCATGCAACCCACAAACTATTGGTTTGTATTTCAAGAAAAATAAAGATACACTTGAGACGTTGTCTTATGAGCAAAGTATAAAGGATGCCACTTGTGTGAAATCAAATTTATTGTCTACTACTAGGATTACATGTTTTGGAATGCTAATATGCTATGGTACAGAGCCCACACAGCTTCTGCTGGTGTGAGGAGCACTGAAACATCACAAAGGCAATAAAGCCAAACAAGAAGAAAGAGAAGCAGGAGTCTGAACAGAGTAAGATGGTGAAGGTGACATTTTCAAGAGCCCTGCCTGGCTAGGTATGCATCTTGGTTTCTGGTTGCCACAGGACAGACTGGATTGCAGTGAGACTCTGCAGAGCATGCTTATTTTCCATTAGCAGGAATCTTTCTGAGCGGCAAGGGTTTTCTCTGACACACTGGAGGGCATGGTGGCTGACTTACCCAGGTTGCTATGGGAAAACAAAAGGCACTCGTCTTCCAGGTCTGTGAGGAGAACAAATGGAGTAGATTGAGTATTGTACACATTCACTGTATGATGACCACAGCCCCTGCCATCCACCTCCTCCACGCAAACTGGCCATCCTGCAGAAGAAAGGTTGCGGGAGGGCCTGGTGGCTCTGGGTGTGGCCCATTTCTCCACCAAAGTGTGCTCTGGTAGCTCTGCATTGTCACTGCTCTGGGCTTTAAGTGGCTAGAATGCCAAGCACAGGGAAGCAGAGCCTTGCCACATTGTTTTGCTCACGGCATGGAGTCCGCAGTAGTTTGGGTAAAACCTAATCCAGACTTCAGATTCCTTTCTGCTTTCTAACAGGTGAAGTCTTAGGCTAAAAGCCCTAGAAGAGACCTAGAGCCAAGGTTTGAGAGCATGAGGTTGACTGGAAGAGCAGCGTGCCTGGGGTGGCGAGGGGAGGAGTGGAGAGGGAAAGGAAGGTGGCCAGGCAACAAAGGGTGGAGGATCCACAGCTGTACAGGGGCCAGCTATCGCTGAATCTCACAGGGGAACTCTGGGGAACTGGGCCAAACACATCCTCATAAAATTCCTACCCATGCACACAGCAGCAGCTGGTTAAGGACCGGGGATCAAACTCAGGACCCTCCACTTCCCAGGCAAACACTTGTGCCCCTGAGCTATCTCCCTGACCCCCCAGATGTTAAATCTGAGGCACTTTCAGCGACCATGCTTTTGGATGAGGTGGCTTCCAGGAACCTCAGGGCAGCTACCTGGCAGAGGCATAGTGAATGGGGGTTGGGGCGACAACAGAGATGGCTGTAAAAGCCAGTTGAGGGCTCAGGATTCTCCCCTACCTGCACAAAATCCAGCCTGTCTCAAATTTCTGAAGCCTCTTCTGTTCACCATGATCACAAGGTTTGATGAATGCACACAGTGTGCCAGGTACACTGGTGAATGTGGCTTGAAAGAGAAATGAAACTAACAAACTAAACTGTCCTTGCTGAGTTGCCTACTCTCTGGAGGCCAGCAAGAGCAATTTCTCAGGAAATTTAGGAAATAAACATGCCCTCCTCCCCTACTGTCATATGTCTATGTGAGAGAATAAAGAATTCACAACTAGATCTAAAAAAAGAGCCAGACTAGGAAGTGAAACACATTCACAGACCACAGGGTCAGTAACAGTGACAGCACTAACAGAGAGACAGCCAGAAAGAAATGAGGATTTCTTTTATTATAATTGGAAAAGATAAAAAAAAAATTCTTGGTACCGTCAAGCATTTTGAGTTGCAAGATGCACACATCTGTACAGGAATGTTCTGATTGGCACATGAAATCCAGTTGTCAGACAGGGCTTCATTTTGTACTCCAATTCATTTTTTAAAGTCAAAGAATTTGTCAACATTTTCACTTTTGATATTTTAGTCATACAATTCTATTCTCATGCCTGAAAGTAAAAATTCATACCAATTAGTTTTTACTTAGTACTTACTATGCATGAATTGTTCTGCATTGGCCTGCTGCCTATTAGTTCTCCCATTTTACAGAAAAAGTCACTGAGGTTCAGAGATGCTGACTAGTCTAATGTCAGTCAGCATACAGAGCTGGTGTACGACCCTGGATCTAGCTCCAAGCCTGCACTTTGTACTTCCCTACAAGACCTTTCTTTCTGGTACACTAATTACTTGCTTTAGTAATCAAATGTTTTTACAAACATAAATCCTGCTTTAATCACTCCTACACCAAGGATGTGAAAGTCTGACATTTTATACCATGGTAAACACAATAACTTCTCATGAATACCATCTTAAAATAGAGCTCCTTCCAGGAGCAGAGAGGCTTCGATACCCCACGGATGGCATCTGCTTTCTCCAGCAGCAAGCCTAGGGCTTGGCAACAGCAAAGCCTTGTGGGCTTTATCTCATACCTATCTTAAAAACACCTGCTCTCTACATATAGAGAAACTCACTGTGGGGCACAGAAAATAAATTTTGTTTGTATCTCTTGGCTACTGGATGGGCCTGTTCAGTCCCTGGACTGCATATTGAATAAAATTATTCAATATAAAAATATACTGCATTCTGATTGTCTTTTATTACTACTTACTAAATAAAAGAAAGATATGTATATAGTGGTAGATGGAAGAGTTGCTTAGAAAGCACTTGAGGAACTTCTTAGATTCACGTTTATTATAACGTAATTCTAAGCCTGAAAAGGATTGACTATTTTTTTTCAAGGCAATCTTATAACCCCAGACCCAGAGATGCTTCGCATTCTACTTACCATCTCTTCAGGAGGGGATAACAGGGAAAAAGCTCCTGCCTGACAGTGTTAAAAGCTTACTGTTTGCTTTTCCATGGTCTTTCTATTACAGCATAAGTGTGTGGCATAGCACATATGCACATAAATGTTATTTGCTAAATTTAAGAGAAAGATGGTTTTCCCACTTCTAACACTTAAGGACTCATAAAAGATAATTCCTTAAGAGCTAACAAAACCCACTACTACACACAGATAAAAGAACTTCTCATTGTGCTAAATATTTAGAGAACTGATCTAGAGGAGCACAATAGCAACTTACCAAAATCAGATTACATAAAAGGGTAAAAGCATCTGTCCACATACACAGGGAAACAGAGAATTTTAAATAAAAACATTCAAGAATTGCATCCTTTTGTCTTGTCTTACTCTTTCCACACACTCATGCTCAGTAATAGCAGTAGCTTTGGAAGTGTCAGGCCCAAACCAGTCAGGAGGATTTGTTTAGAAATTATGACCGGTCACAATGTGCCTTCATTTAATCTCCACCTTCTCTGGGCCTCATAATAAGCGATTTCTATTACCTGGGCTGCTGTGTGATGAAGTGGGGCCTGCATACTTAAGCTTTCTCGCCAGACACCCACAGAGCCTGTGCTTCAGACACACGCAGGAACGTGCTGGGCCCGGTGTGGGGGAGGCAGGTGGACCTGTGCGCAGTGTGTGCTGGAGAGGCCCTGTTGATGACTGTCATGTCTCCTGATGTGACACAGGTCTGGGCTATACTGACAATAATTCTAATGAGAAGATTTGGATGTTAGACTCCTCTTTGTTTCTGTAACCTCTTGGTTATTCTACCTTACCTCAAATACTTCACCAGAAACAAATCCAAGGATAGGATATGACTTCATGCACAGAAATTCCCCAAAGATAACACAATGCAGACTGAAATGACTAAATGAAAAAGAGGTCAATATAAATTTCAAAAAGCCATTAGTTGATCATATATTTATAAAATATGTTCAACCATGTATTGCTGATTAAGCCCTGGTAACAACTTCCTAATAATCAAAACTATGACACGCTAGGATGATAATGACCCAGACAAATGATGCTAAATTGGAAATTATACAAGCACTCATAATCAAGCAGATATACAAACTCAGAAATGATAAGTCAAGTCTGTTTCTAACAACTTGAGAAAATTTCTGTCAGCCACAGATATCTGTGAAATTGGAATACTATAGGATGTAGGGATATTAAATTAGGAAGAAACTCAACAAGGTTGGAAAACATACTAATGGTGCTAAAGTGTCTTAGACAAGGATGAGCATTGATTTCAAATATTATCATGAAAAATCTTTAACATGAATTTAGCAGCAGCAGGGAGGGTATGGCTCAGTGGCAGAATTTAAAGTTGAATCCAGGGAAACTGAAGGTATTAACTAGAAATAAAAGAATTAAGGGCAAACACTTGACAAACATTACCCAGTGGGGTAAGCAGGGAGACAGGCATCATGGTGGCACAGAGACCTAGGAATAGAAGTTAGGACAACTTCTCTACCCATACTAACTGTTTTCCCAAAGGCTGTCTATTAATGTATGATAAATTTGGATAAAACAGAGCAAGATACTCTGAGATGGCAGATAGGATAAAGGCTGAGCCTTATCTTTATTTTGTTCTGTTTCACTTTATTTTATTTTTTTAATGTATGTAGTACAAGGTCTACAGGGTCTCACCACACAGACTGGACTCAGAGATTCTCTTGTTTACAGCCTCCCAAGTGCTGGGATTTCATGCACATGCCACCACGCCCAATCAGAATTGCTGTCTTAGAGTACCTCCAAGGGCAGGGGGAGGGTGCAGCTGGGCATGTGGTGCCAGGGATCAAACCCTGGTCCCCTGCGCTTTACCTAAGCATACACTTTAGTCTACTATGCTATGTGGCTGGCCCTGTTTCACTTTATTTTATTTATTTTAAATTAGTGCTTATATAGCCTTTGCCACGTATGGGGTAGCATTTATAGTATTTTAATGGAACAACCAGTTTAATCTTCTTAGCAACTCTAGAAGGAATCATGACTATACTATTTTATAGATGGGAAAACTGAGGGTTAGAGAGGTTGAATAACTGAAGATCACACAGTGAGAGCGGAAGTTACACAAAGGCAGTCAGCTGCTATAATACTGAAATCACTATGCTGTGCTGCTTTTATAAGCAAAGAGACATACTTTCATTTTTATCACCCTAATATCTGAGCTTCTGAAAGGTTAAGTGAATATATGATACAATTCTATACACTTGAGAAAGAAAAAGGTAGAGTGAAAACTTAACCTTAAAATATATCCATTTCCATTATAATTATATGCAGGACTTTAAGGATCCTTTAGAGGATTAAACTGGTATTACATAAAAATAAAAATAAAAGCAAGAGCACAGATAGATTGGAAAGATCTATTTTTTCTGTTATTTTGCAATAATTTTCACATTGAGATCAGGTTAGAAAACTACCAGGACAAATGGCCAAGAATAAAATTCCTCTAGGTGTTATAGACTCATTCTAGCAGATAAGTGTGTGACGGCATTCTAGAGATGGGTTTCCTGCCACAGAAGCAGGTCAAGTGTGAATGTTAGCAGCTCCCAAAGAGCTGCAGCAGAAAAGAATGATGTCCTGAAATATAAGCCCCATTTCCCTAGTTAAGATCCCTCTTACTCTAGTCGCGACTCTGTGACCTATTGTAAGACACTGCCATTCACTCTCACTCATTCAGCAAACATTTATAGAGGCCTCCATTTGGAGAATCTAAATTTGGATAAGTAAGTACAAAGCTAAGAGCTAACTTATTAGTAGAGACTCTAATACCGTAAGCAACAATTTTTTTTTTTTTTTTTTTTTTTTTTTTGTGGACAGCTCCACCTGCTGTGATGGTGGGACTGGCACAACATGTAGTGCCAGGGATTGCCTGAGCTTCTCTAAGCAGGAGCGTTAGACAGCTGAGCTATCTCGCAGGCCCACAACATCTATTCAAAAACAGGCGGTATACTTCTGGCTCAATCTGGTGGAATAAGTACATGCTTTACTATCTCCCTGGCCCAAGCCCTAGTGAAATAAGTATAAATGCTAAATTTCTACCAAATGGAGCAACCCTTATCCCCTCTAAAACAATGAAAAATTGGATAAAATATATAAAACAAAAGCGAACAAGAACTAGGCATCAGCTAGCAAAAAGCAGTGATTCCGGAGCAAAGGGAAGGAGAGGTAATGGTTCCTCAACTGTCCACCTGGGAAAGGCCATAGCCAAAAAGGACACAGCCAAGATGAACAGAGAACCCCCAAACTGGGTAGGTAGGCTGGCAGATCGCTCTTCTAAGTTGTGAGGGTTGGGTGTTTTGTTCCAACAACAATGACTACTGAAAAGACCCTGCATATGAAGACTCCTCAGGTCTGGTTCTGATCAAATGCACTTCGTCCACTTGAGTAAGGACCGCTGGGCAGACGAGTCAAGCTCTGGGTATATCTGGGGCTTGGTGGTATGTAAGCCACAGACTAAGGAGGGAAGATCCACCCAGAGGTGGGTGGCATCATCCAACAGGCTTGTGCCCTGGACAAAATAAAAATGGAAAGAAGAAGGAGGAGCTCTTTGCCAACACCTTTGGACATTTTTCTCCAGTTCCTTCAGGCTCCCAGGGCAGACCTTTTGACTTTATGGTAGAGATTGCTGAGAGCTCTGGACTTCGACCCTGGACCACATCCTTTGGCCCTGTAGCTCCCAGGTAGCCACTCTGCATTCTACTTCTGATGGGGCAGATGGTCACTGGGATTCTTCACTTCTAAACCTGCAAGTCTAAGTAGTAGATCCTCTGTATAATCATCCATGTATTTTATATTAAATCTGTTCTTTCAGTGAAGTCTACAGATGAAAGCCACACAAAAGGGTTACAGAGCAGTGCTTTTTGTTTACAAAGATCCAACAGTCAGAACCTCAAGATTCGTGGAAGAGACAGAAAAACTTGCCTGAACTGGGAGAAACAATTACCCCTAAAACAAGGACTGCTTTTGTACTGCCTAACAAATCTCTAAACCAAAGACAAAGGATAAAACTATTTCCAAGAGACTAACCTACGTCATGTCAACGTTTGAGGATATTTGTAGGAATGCAAAAATATCTAGCACCAGCAAGGTAAATTTAACATTTGACAATGGTCAAATGTTGGATATAAAAAGGCAGGAAATTCAGACCCATAATAGGATGTAAATCAGTCAAAATGGATCTCAAATTAGTTGAAAAAGATGTGAGAAAAATAACTGCATTCTGCATGCTCATAAAGTCAAGTAGAAAATGGAAAGTATTTTGAGAAGGCCAAAATCTAATTACTTGAGATGAAAAACTACAATGTGCAAGATAAAAATTACACTGGATAGGATGATGGTAATTAGAGCTTGTAGAAAAAAAAATTTAGTGAACTCAAAGACATGGCTATAGAAAGTATTTAAAACAAAGAGAAAGATTTCATAAAACAAGCAGAGTACTGTGAGTTGAGACACTTCAAGTGGCCTGTACACAGGAAACCAGAGTCTCTGAAGTGGAAAACAGAAAGCAGACCAGAAAAAAAATGTCATATTTTGACAAAATAATAAAGCTACAAATTCGTGCAACTCTCTGAGCCCTTGCTTAAGAAACAAGAAGGAAATTACAGTAAGGCATGCTGTTGTCAACTTGCTCAAAGGTCCTGGCCTTGTGCATGATAAACACGTGCTCTACTGCTAGGCTGCATCCCCAGCCCTGAAGCAACTTTTTCACAGTATGGAGCACTGAGCCCAGGACTTTGCACTGAGCCACATCCCCAAGCCCTTTTCTTTTTTGAGACAGAGTCTCATTAAAGCTCTCCTTGAACTTGGGATCCTCCCGCCTTAGCCTTTCCCTGTGTTGGGGTTACAGGCGTATAACATTGCTTCTTACTCTAAAGTAACATTTTAAAAATACTGGAAGCAAAAATCAGTCAACCTTGAATTCACAATATAGTGAAAAGATCTTTTAAAAATGAAATGGGCATAAATATTTTTCTTAACTATAAAAAGGTTGAAAGAATTCATTATGAAAGACTTCACTGCAAGAAATGTTGAAGAAAATATTTTAAACAAAAGAAAAATCATATGAGATGAAAATGAGAATCTACGTAAAGGAATGAAGGGCCCAGAAAATGGGTACTTTTATAAGCTCTGCTGCTAATTTAAAAAAATCTTTAAAATAGAATTGCTAAAACAAAAATAATAGAATGT
This sequence comes from Myocastor coypus, assembly GCA_004027025.1. Classification (NCBI taxonomy): domain Eukaryota; kingdom Metazoa; phylum Chordata; class Mammalia; order Rodentia; family Myocastoridae; genus Myocastor; species Myocastor coypus. The sequence continues at coordinate 73,289 of PVJA010001386.1, read as the reverse complement.
ATGAGGTTTGTAGCATCTTCAGAGGTTAAATGTATGATGATTATTACACAAAAGGTTGACAGGAAAGAAGCAATTATATTGTTGCAAGACTGTTTCACTATATGAGAAATAGCATCAAATTCTTGAAACTAGATGTGATAAGCTAAATATATATACTATAAATCCTAAAATGACAATTTAAATAAAGCAGTTACAGCTGATACACCCATGAAGGAGACAAAATGGAATCATTATTTTTTTTTAAATTTTATTTATTTTCTTGTTTCAGAACCTTTGTTTGTTTATTCACTCATTTTTATGGCCGGCTCAGCCCGCCCTGAGGGCAGAGCTGGCGCAGCATGTGGTGCTGGGGATCGAACCGCGGTCCCTGAAGCTGCCCAAGCTTTCCTAAGCAGGCGCTTTAGACCACTGAGCCATCCTGCCAGGCCCAAAATGGAATTATTAAAAAATTATATTAATTCAATGCAAGGGTTAGAAAATAGAAAAAAGAGGACAGAAAATGCAGTTCACATTTACAAACTCAATACTCTTGGAGGTTGAGCAAGCAGATCACAAGTTCAAGTGTAACCTGGCAACTTAGTGGCTTAAAGTGAATCAATCAATCAATCAATCAATTAATCAATTAATCAGCTGGGTGTAGCTTGGTGTGAAGTCCTAAATTAAATTCCCAGTACTACCAAAAAAGTAATAAAAGGATGTGCACAAATATATCTTTGTTAACAATCAGTTAAAAAAGAAATTGCCAATGACAGAGGAATATCACTACACGATCTTTACGGAAAAAGCAACAGGGATATTGCAAAGAAATTTATGCCAAGAAATTTGACAACTTTCCAAAAAATTGAAAAAAATTTTTCCAAAGGTCGTTCAAGAGGAAACAGATAACAGATAAAAGGTCCTTCACCTTTTAAAGAAAGGAAACTGGCAATTTGAAAAATCCTTCCCACCTTCCCACACAGAAGACTCCAAGCTAGTCTGTTTCACTAGTGAATCACATCAAATCATTTTTTCTTTTCTTCTGGTGCTGGAAACTGAACTCAGGACCTTGCCAGGCAGGTGCTCTGCTACTGAGCTACATCCCTGGACCTATATCAAATCTTAAAGAATAAATGATATGATTTCTTTCATGAAATTAAATAGCAGTAAATATTTTCCAATTTATTTAAAAAGTAAACACTGTTCTAAATATTTATATAAACAAAGACATAAATGAAGAAAATATTGATATTCTTCATGAACTCACAAAAATTCTAAACAAAAATTCAATTCAACAATACATTAAGGAGATAATATATTATGACCAAGAAAAGCTTATGTTAGGGCTTTAGCATTAGTTTGATACTCAAAAATTAAAAAATACAATGTATTATATTACTAAACTCTAAAGAAAGATCATGTCATCTTAATAAATGTGGAAAAGGCATTTGATAAAATACAAATTCCTAATGAGAAATTCTCAAGTATGAGAATATAAAAGAAAGAATACTATATGTTAAGGGTTAAAACACATAGAACTAATATCATACTTGATGTTGAAAGGCTGGATTTTCCCTTAATACAAGGACGACCATTTTTACCTCTTCTATTAAAAATACACAGGTGCTCTGTCCAGAGGAATAAGTTAGGTGAAAAAAAAGTAAAAGATCAGATTGGAAAGGAACTAACACTCTCTTCATTTACACATGAGATAATTGCTTATTCAGAAAACCCACTGGACTGTACAAAAATACTAATGTAACTAACAATGAGTTTTGCAAACATCAACTGTATTTATATATGTTAGCAATGAATCATCAGAAATTTAAATATATGTACCACTTATAATAGTGTCAAAATATATGAAACTATAAGAAAAACTGAGTGGATATCTTTCTCTCTCTTCTTCTTCCTCTTCTTTTTTTTTTTTTTTTTTTTTTTTTTTTTTTTTTTTTTTTTTTTTTTTTTTTTTTTTTTTTGCAGTACCGGGAGTAGAACTTGAGAATTTGTACTTGCAAGGCAAGTATTTATGCCACTCAGCTACCTTCCTGGCTCAGAGCTGATATCTTTTAAAATATCCAAAATACTTAGGCATAAAACTTGTATCTTGTGAAATTTCAGAGCCATAGAGGTGAAAAGCTATCCCCAAAGTCTCTACATGTAATATCCAGGTCACCTCCGACTGGCAGTCAGATTGGCATTAAACTTCTCAACAGCCCAAACATGGAGAAGGAAGAGATTATGGTATTAGTTAAATTCTCATCTAATGTAGAAATTGCAAGACACTGTTTATAGGTGATAAAACATCAAATAAAAGGTGTAAGAATATTATTTAGAAAGCCGGGCGTGGTGGCGCACGCCTGTAATCCCAGCACTCGGGAGGCTGAGGCAGGAGGATCGGTGAGAGTTCGAGACCAGCCTGGGCTACAAAACTGAGCTCAAGGCCAGCCTGAACTGTACAGCGAGACCCTGTCTAAAAAAGAAAAAAAAAAAAAAAAAAGAATATTATTTAGAAATGTGGACCTAACTACCAGAAGTCCTTATAAATTGAGTAAGTTACAAGTAGTTGCTTATAGAAGTCTGATTAGCAGAGAAAGGTGGGCTGGGGAGCAAACAGACTCACTGATAAATCTTATTTGTATTACGTGATAGTTGCTAATTACATGCATAATTTGAAAACAACTTGAAATTACAATGAGTACATATTGACATCAGACCCCAAGGTAAATTAAATGGACTCTAGGGTTACATGGCTCTACTTTTCACATGGCCATGACATCTTATTTGCATGTTACTGTGGTTAACCAGCTGTTTTCTTCCCCCAAAGTGCATTAATTCCATTGATTTTTTTTTTGGCTTTTTGAGACAGGGTCTCACTGTGCAGTTCAGGCTGGCTTTGAGCTCACTTTTGTAGCCCAGGCTGGTCTCGAACTTGCAGCAATCCTCCTGCCTCAGCCTCCCAAGTGCTGGGATTACAGGCGTGAGCCACCACACCTGGCAATTCCATTGATTTCATCAGCATCGCCCTCCCCTCTCTGATGTGCCTCCATGGAACCCACATATCTATGAAGCATGCTGCAGAGGAGGAAAGGCAGCTCAGCAGAGTCTGTGACCTGGATCAGGAGCAATGACCTCAGGCCAGCAAGAACACACAGGCACCCAGACTCTGCATGGCCAGCTCATCTGAAGCTGCAGCATGCAGTCCGCTGCATTCTAAGGAGATGTGAGGGAAGTGACAAACTGACATCAGAACTGACCAGAAAACAGACGGTAGGGAATAAATGTCTTTAGACTCTCACTTCAACTGAAGGCATTCTATTTCACTGGAATAATCTAATCCATTGTCCTTGTCAGTGCTTTCCTAAATGAGATGGGGGAGATTCCCAGCATGATTTTAGGTGACATAGCATTGAATTTCATAGGAAGGCAGCTATTCTTTTCTAAATTCTTTCTATTCTATTTATATTCAGAAGAAACTTAAACATATGGCCATTACATATTTAATTCCTCTCTCTGTGGCAGTTACTGAATCTCTCTTTAAGACAAGATCTCCTTCTCAGACTTTGGGCTCAGAGTATTTTATTAAAACATGATGGTGGTGTTTGTATTTACTTTCATGGTTACTGTCTACATATGACAAATGAAACTTAACCACTTGTAGTAGAGATAAAAGCTAAATCTATCTTCTCTCTCTTTTCTTCCTTCCTTTCTTTCTATCTATCTTTCTTTCTTTCTTTCTTTCTTTCTTTCTTTCTTTCTTTCTTTCTTTCTTTCTTTCTTTCTTTCTTTCTTTCTTTCTTTCTTTCTTTCTGTGGCCAGCTCAGCCTGCCCTGGGTACACAGCTGGTGTGGCTTGTGATGCCAGGGATCAAACTGTGGTCCCTGTGCTTTGCCTAGGCAGGTGCTTTAGACCACTGAGCTATCTTGTTGACCCTAAATTTATTCTCTTAAATAAATATAATTTAAAAGTAGGTAACTTAAGAAAAATATTGATCACATAGTAGTATAGCAGGAAAGTTACTAAAGCAATAGTTGTGTGCTAGCTTTTCCATGACTGAGAAAAAGTACATGGCATACACAATTGAAGGGAGGAAGGGTTTCTTTATACTCATGGTTTTCTGGATTTTAGTCTACTGTAAGTAGACTCCAAGGCAGAAACTCTCGGTAGTAGGAAGGAACAGCAAGGAAAGCCACTTAACTCATGGTATCTTAGAAACAGAGTAGCAGGAGAGCCTGAAGAAGAGGCCAGGGACTAGATACAGTGTCCATGGCCACACTACCTTGGCCTACCCAGACACAGGAGAGGTGTGCTACGTGATTGTCTAGGCATCTTGCAAACCAATAGAATTGAAAACCAAGATTGACTTTCATGATTTATAAAGGTGGTTTTCAAATACATGAGGGATTAGGGATACTAATCTAATCACAGTTTTGTCCTGGCTTAATGTCCTCAGACAGCTCCTGGTGGGACAATGAAACATGAAGGGAAGAGTGGCCTAATTTAGGCTGGACACTGGCACCATTTCCTGGGTGAGAAAATTTGAATTTGCTCATGGCTTAATAATCTCCCAATTAGATGCTACTGTTGTGAGATAGAGCCCAATTTAAAGCACACAATAAAGCCTGGCGGATAGCCTTGGGAGTTGTGGGCCCACGGTTTGTGAAGAGTGGATAGCAGGTAAACTGCTGAACTAGGTTTTCTCTTCCCAATTATACCTTTAAAAAAAAAAAGCTCACAAAGCAAAAATCTTTCCCATATATAACCAATGCACTCACCATCTCCTTCATACGTTCTTTCTAACTATAAGCACTTATCCCAGATACATGCATGGAAGAAATGTTTCACCCCAAAGCTGTTCTACCATCCTGAGCAGAGGCTGTGGGTTTTAGTAGCAGTCATTATTCTCTCCCTAAGTAGGATTATTTCGCAGATGTGAATGGCATGACAGTCTCAGCTCTAAGCTTCAAATTGACAAGATTATTGGGGAAAAATAACCAATGAACAAAACATATATGTAGTGTTCCAGTTTAGATTGAGAATGTTCTTCCAAATTCTCATGTGCTCAGAGGAAGAGATTTTTGGAAAGTGGCTTGATTATGAGAGCACTGTAGCTGACTTGTTGTTAGGTGTTAGGGTCTGGTTGGGAAAGGCAGCTCAGTGATAACTATAGCATGGTTACAAAGAAATTCGGGGAAAAGAAGAGTGAGAAAAATAAACCCAATCAAAAGCAATAGGGAAAAATACCAGGAATTCCAGAGATAGTCCATTGTCTGGGAGATTGGGACATTTCCAACAGATATTGGGATCACAGCGCAGTGTGCACACATATTCCACACTGCATAGCTTCTGGAAATCAGTAAGACAACCCAACAGAAAAGTGCTCACAGTGTTTGAATGAACAAATCACAGGGATAGGCAGGCCTGACAGCTCAGCAGACTAAAGTGCCAGCTTAGGTAGGGCACAGAGGCCAGGGCTTGATCCCCAGCGTGCTGTGCGGGCCCGACCCACAGGGAGCGCTGAGACGGCAGTTGAGACTCGGCATGGTGGTGCATGCCTACAATCGCAGTGCTTGGGAGACTGAAAACAGGAGAATCACTTAGAGTCCGATCTGTGTAATGGGACCCTGCAGACCCTGTACTAAATATAGAAAGAAAAAAAATTACAGGGAGGAAATATTTACAGCCAATAAACATGACAAGTGGTTGAATCTCCTTAGTAATAGGAGAAATATACATAAAAGGATTCCATTTTGCACCCATTAAAGCAGTAGACACTTTAATATTTGATGCTAAGAGTTGGTGAGGGCAAAGGACCTATGTACCCTGCAGGTGTAGATATAAGCGGAAACTATCAGTATAATGAGCAATGTGATCCTGTCTATTAAATCATTAAACTTGCACGGTTTGTGACTTGGCAATTTCATCTGCTGGGATAAACTTAGAAGGCCACTATGTGTACAGGGAGTCACATGCTACAGTGACATTTCCAATAGAAAACTGGAAAAAAAATGCTCTTCAGTAGGAAAAAAGCTAAATAAACTTGATCATAGCCACACCATGAAATGATATAAACCAGTTGAAGCTAATGAAGTAGATGCAGATGGATTAACACAAAAAGAGCTTCAAGAAATTCTAATGAATAGAAAGCCAGTTGCAGCAAGATACACTCAATATTATACCAGTAGCGGGGGGTGCTCTTTGAAATGATGCTCTCTTGCTGCCCAATATTACTATTTGCATGTATAAAACATATTTCTGAGGATATAGACTAAACCGGTAATACTGGCTAGGTAGAGGATATTGGAGACAGGAAGGAAAATAGAAACTCGTATTAAGAGAGAGGTCTAAGGTGACTTCAAATTTTTCATAATGTTTTGTTTCCAACGAGTTACTCTTTATGCATTATTTGAATAATTTAAATAAGGTAACAAAAATCAAAGAAAATAATGCAACTGCAGAGAGAAGACAGGGAAGCTAATTCATTATCTTGCTGAATTCTTGGGAACAGCAATTCTCAGGAACAGAAGGCTGCCCGCATGGAGCTCCCTTCCTCTCTATAGAGTCTGCACCTCGTCAGGGCTCACAGGCTACTGGGGCCCATGTCTCACAGCCTCATAGGATGAGAAAAATTTGGCATCTCACTCATAAGACTCAAAGCCACAGCTGAGGAACCTTTGGGACTGAAAAAAAAAAATATATATATGTAGTGTTTCAGTTTAGATCGAGAATGTTCTCCCAAATTCTCATGTGCTCAGAGGAAGAGATTTTTGGAAAGTGGTTTGATTATGAGAGCACTATAGCTGACTTGTTGTTAGGAGTTAGGGTCTGGTTGGGAGAGGCAGGTCACTGGGGACATGACCTGGAAAGGGATATTCCTTTCCCAAGTTCCCCACCTTGCCTGCTTCTGGACTGCTACAATGTAGACAGCTTTCTTCAGTAGACCCCTCCACATGCTGTTTTTGCCTTTGAGCCCACTGATTGTGAAGTAAAAATGTAAGTCAAAATAACTTTTAAGTTGTTGGTGTCAGGTATTTTGTTCTAGAAATAAAAGTGACTGAGGGCTGGCGAGATGGCTCAGTGGTCTAAAGCATCTGCTTAGGAAAGCTTAGGCAACCGCAGGGATGGCAGCTTGATCCCTGGCACCACGTGCTGTGCCAGCCCCACCCTCAGGGCAGACTGAGCCGGCCGTAATATTAAAACAAAGTGACTGAGACAGATTTTGGAACCCGAAATGAGGCCACTGCTGTGACTACCAGGCCATATAGCTTCAAAGCCCTTGAAACTGGTGGACTGGAGGAGATATCAGCAAGAGAAGCAACTCTAGAATATTGTAAGGTGAGCCTCATGGGAGATTCTGATTGGAACTTGGATGGTCAGAATGTTGATAATAAGGCAGACAGAAAAGACTGGGCTCAAGAAGTTCCAAGGACTCCACTAGCAGTTGGAGTAGGCATCCTGTGTGCTGTCCTCTGGCAGAAGATTTGTCCACTTTTGCTCATTCTGAAGCTTGGTGGGAGTCTGAGATTAGGGGTGGTGGACCAGTTAATTTGACACAACATTTCACAGCAGTCCAAAGGTCAAGCTGTGGCATGGGCACTGCTGGTGGCTTTTAGTCAGATCTATGCTAAAAATCAGGACCAAAGAGCCTATTTGAAAAGTTTTCAATTTCCTTGGAAAGAAAGTGTCTACCAACCAGAGCAGAGGAGAGCCTGGTTGCTAAAAATTTGCAGTGACAAGAAGCACCAGGACAACAGGAAAGATACCTTGAAAGCATATCAGAAATACGAGTGGCCCCATTTATCACAGGCTCAAGAGTATGAAGCGGTTAGATTTCCATTTGAGAAAAGAGACTACGGGCACCTTGGTTAATGGTCACCTTGGTTAATGGTCCCTGGGATTCTCTTCACAGTGCTCAGTCATCTGAGCACCCAGCAGACTCTGTATTCATGATGCAGAGGGGGCTGGCTACTGCTTGAGTTGCTGGTAGACCCTGGTGTCATCTGTATGGTGCTCATTTCTCAGGCACACAGAATGCAAGAGGCCAAGGAGGTTTCACCCAGACTTCAGAAGAAGGTCTGGGAGGCTATGGCCCTGAGAAGGGATGTAAATGAAGTGGTGAGGGTGAAGCCAGAAGTACAGCAGAGATCCTAAGAAGCTGGAGAAGCCAGGATGGAGGATATCTGAGGAAAGCAGGGGCTGGTGAGTTAAGCCACTCCAAGAACGAGATCATGCCTCTTGGGATTCACATCTCCCCACCACCTGCCTCAGGTGCTGGACGCAGAAGACTTAATTTTTGTCTTGCTGAGTGGACATGGAAGGAGAGGACTTAATGTTTGTCCTTCTGGGTTTTGATCTTGCTATATTCTTATTTCTTTCTACCCACCTATTTCCCTCTTTGGAAAGGAATATTTATTCTATGCTATTGTATGGTGGCAGTGCTTAACTTTCTTTCTTTTTTTTAAATAGGGGCTCATAGTTAAGAGTTTGTCTTAAGTTTCAGAGATTTTGAACCTGTACATTTCAGCAATGCTGGAGCTGTTAAAACTCTGGTATATCTTATAGATGGATGAAATGCATTTTGCATACAGAGATGCACATGAGTCTTTTGGGGGCCACAGGTGGAATATTATGACTTAGATATAGAATGTCCCATACCTAAACTCTCATGTGTTCAGAGGAAGGGAAGGTGACTGGATTATGGGAGCACAGTCAATGGCTTGGTGTTAGGATGTGGAGTCTTGCTGGAAGAGGTGGGTAACTGGGGGCATGATGTAAAAAGGGCTCTCTCTCTCTCTCCCCAGCTCCTCCCTTCTCTCTCTGCTTCTTGCTTGCCACTGCGTTAGCAGGCTTCCTCAGCAGACCCTTCCATCACAGTGTTTCTGCCTTTGAGCCAGCTGACCATGGTATAAAAACAGGACCTTCGTTAAACCTCTCTTCGTTTAATTTGTGAGTATAAGGTATTTTACCCCAGGCATTAGCAAATGACTAAGGCACACAGTGTAAGGAAGTCTTCCTTTGCTTCTTCATTAAATTGTTCCATCCAAATACAGCACTTTAGCAGCCAAAATAGTCTTCTAATGTGGTGTCATGGTAATAATATTGTGAAACAATAAAAATGGTAGTAACTCCCTAGTTTAAAGGAGAATTATGAAATCTGTGTGCTTCCATAAGAGCCACAACTTGGTAAAATGCTCAGCTATTAGGAAGGAGATTCTTTACCTAACTAGCTCAAAATTCATGCCCTTTTTAATTGCCCAAAACTCATGTCACTTGTGTGAAAAAAAGCTATAAACATACGCAATCATAAAAACACACTTAGACATCCTGAACAAAATCGATGCCATATTATTTTAGTTTATTATTCCTTGTAGAGTTCACACTGGTCTTCCTATTTTGATATTTATTTACACCAAAGAAATGAAAGAACATAAATGCCACACTAGGGACAACACTAATGCTAGAATTGAGTAGAATACATACAGCATCTGCCTTAATTTAAAAAAACTAAAGCAGTCTTTATGAACCAATCTCACATAATATAGGACAAAGCCCAAGGTCACTGTTTTATTCATTTAAAAAGGCACTATGATGATTAAAAAGAAGGTTCTGAGATTTGAAGAACTGTTAGCTTCAGCAAATGGCTTCTTCCTTCTTAACAAGGGGGAGGGGGAAGTATGATAAACGGTGTAAGAAAGAACACCCTTTCCACCCCCACGTAGCTTTGTTATCCTCCTCTTTGGAACCCCTAAGCTCTTTATTCAAGAGGTCCTCTGCTATTCACAACTTTGCTGCTCTTATGAAAAATTAATGATTGCTTTCTCATCAACAGAAAACCACCTTATTTTGCAGAAGATTAACAAAGAGGCGTCAGTGCAGAAGTGAGTCTCTCAGCAGGAGGAGCTTCTCTCACACCAACCCATTTGTGGCTAGGGGAAGGGAGCCCATTAGTTCAAGGACAGCAAGTAAATACATGGTGTGCCTCTGGTACAGGTGGCAGAACAACGACTACATCCTACACAAAAGGGCTGTGCCAACAAAAGCAGCCTGCCCCCAACAGCAGACTGACCCCCATGCTCTGCTCACTGAATGCTTTATGCCAGCACTGGGTGCCATACTGGGATTGCAAGCTGCTATTGTTTGCAGGCAGGTTTTCTGCTGGGGGTTAACAGGTGATAGCAGTTATATGCACTTGCAAGGGAAAAATAGGATGCTTTTAGTTCAGCCACCAATGCTCAGTAAACACTTCTGAAAACATCATAGTCCCTACTGTATCCTTCTTAAATGGAGGAGATGAAGTACATGTGAAGTGTGCTCTTTCTAAAATGATTTACCAAGATAAGGAGAGAGTATGGAGTTGCTAAAACTAAATAATTTTGTTCAGGCCCTGATATATATATATATATATATATATATATATATATATATATATATATATATGTTGGTGTTCACTCTAATATTCAGTTTGAGTCATTGAAATAATTTCTGGTGAAATTTCCCTTTCATTATCTAAAAGCCTATATTCTTTTACCACTTTGTCTGCCAACTTCGCTCAGTCTTTTGTGATAGAATCTCCCCTAAGGGTGAAGGAACTGAAGCAGTTGAAAAGTTATGTCAATTACTGTCCAGTTAGTGGGGTGAAGGGGCTGGATCTGAACTGTGGCTCTTCCTACTTGGAGTTCAGCCCTAGGTGGGGAGCTAGAGAACAGCATTCCTGTGCACACATCCAGGCAGGCAGGCAGGGAAGGCCTCTGGCAGGACAAATTCTCTCATTATTTAGAATGGCTACTATAAAAAGACAGGAGATAACAAGTGTCAGTGAGAGCATAGAAGGGGACCCTCTCACACTGTGTGTGGGGACGGAGAGTGGTACAGCCGTTATGCAGAGCAGTATAGATTTGCCTTAGAAAACTAAGTGGAACGGCTATGTGTCCAAGCAGTGTCACCTCTGGGTGCATATTCAAAGGAACTGAAATCAGTGTGATAGAGACATCTGTACGCTTGTGTTCAGTGCAGCACTATCTCTAAGGGCCACAATATGGAAGGAACCTGTGCCCAGAACAGATGAACGAGTAAAGAAAATACAGTACAGTAGCAGGATTTGCTTTTATAAAGAGGAAAATCCTGCCAACTGCAGCAGCACGAAGGAGCCTAGAGGATATTTGGTGAAATAAGCCAGGCACAGAAAGACAAACACTACATAATCTCACAAATGTGTGGTTACTAAAAATGTTGAACTTAGAAGTAGAGTATAGAGTGGCAGTTAGTAGAGGCGGGGGCAGTGGAGTAGAGGGGAAAAGGGAAATCCTGGCCAGAGGATACAGGGCTTACTAGAGGAATAGCTTTAGGGCTGTACTGCACAGAAGGCTGACTGAAATAATGCATTGTGTATTTAAACATCAGTGCAAGATTACATCTTAAATGTTTTTTCCTCTACAAAATAATAAGTACATAAGGCGAGGGATTTATAAATTAGTGTGATTTAATCATTCCACAATATGAACATATATCAAAACATCATGTCAACCTGCACAAAAGGTGAAGGGTTTGCCAGCTGGATGCTAAGCCCACAGTAACAAGTGGATTCTACCAACATCTTGCCTTTGCTTTCACAGAGCACATGAACTTAAGGGTGCAGGAAAGACACATAACAGTTCAGTCGTATGTGTGAAGGGCTAGGCTTTTTGAGATGCATGTATCTTTGTGAGGCTTTTTGTTTGCTGTCAGATTGCCTTTGAAGCATTTAGCGTAGGCAAGCACTGAGCTTGGGCGGTGTAAGGTGTGTAATGGAGAATCTATAAAAGACCGGCATCGATTGGCTGGGCTCAGCAGTGTTAGCGTTCGTCTGTTTCCCTGAATCGCTAATGGCATATAAAATGACAATTAGAGAAGTCAGCCACTCTTCAACTTCAATTCTTTTCAGAGCACACTAAATCTATGATATTTCCTTTCATATCTAATAATCATAGGCAGCTGAAGGAGAAGACCAGTAACCTCTGTGGTGTGCTTATTCCAAGGTGTGCACTGCTTTAAGGTTTTCTGATGGGTTAGGACTCATCTCACCTTCTTAGCAATCCCATGAGGCGTATTCTAGCACCACCCGGTGCATAGCTGAGGGAACCAAGACATGAGGAGCTGCAGAGGCTAGCCTGCTGTCTTTACTGAGCAGGCAGCAGAGCCAGGACTCACAGTCAATAAGCATGCCTCTCAGTCTGCGGTGATTTCCATGTGAAGACAGACGTTATTTAAAGTAATTTTTAAACACTGAAATTCATTTTTGGCATAATTTTGGATAGTACATCCCAATAACTAAAAAAGCCCAGGAAAAAGAGCCATGAACAAACAATTTCAAAGAGGAAGAAATGAAAAACAAAATAAATTCTTATAAAATCTATTACGAGGCATTTACTGCTGTCAACATTTTATTAGATATTAAAAAATCATTACCAACTCAGCACAACATTTCACAATGACATAAAAATAAACTTTGTTCTTTAAGGAAAATGCTATAAACAGGTGCAAGAGAAATTTTTTTTAGAAGTGGCAATCAACCAACAAATCAGAAAGCTATACATCAGTTTCATCTCCTCTTCTAGAATCTAATACATGAATATTTAGTAAGATTTGTACTCTTTTCAGTAAGAAAAAAAGAAGTCTGCAATAAGGTAAAATTAAAGTCTAAAACTTGAAACTTTTGCATGACAAATTAAGTCATAAGAAGGTTAAAAGACAAGCTGTAGACCAGGAGTGAGTAAGATTGTTCACCAGACATTGCAAAGAAATCCTATGAATCAATAAGATAAACAACTGGATAGAAAAAGCATATTTTAAAATGCCATAAAAAGGAAATTCAAGTGGCTAGCACACGTGGCTGCATGTGAAATCTCATTTGTAATCAGGGGAACACAAACCGAAAGCATGGTAAGGTGAGCTACTTCAGATGGGCAAAGATCTTCAGTTGGCATCAGATGTTGGTATGAATGTGGGAGATGAATGCTTTCACATACTGTCAGGGAAAGTGCAAATGGCACAAATGATTGGAGGTGCTTAAAATTACCTAGTGATACAGAAATGATCAGATTTTGTGATCTTATAATTATCTGCCCAGAGAAACTTGCAACGACTCACAGGGGATATGTACAAGGATATTTATTGCCACATGTGTTGAAATAATGAAAAACTGTACATAGCCTAAATATTAACAGACCAAAGAAAGGATAACTAAATTGTGCTATTTTCATGTGATATAACAGAGTTCAAAAACAATAAGTGCAAAGTGTTATAGAATAAATTGTAAAATCATTTATATAAAGATTAAAAATACTTCACACAAAAATGATGTTTTATATGCATACTAGAGTAAAATGGCCTGAAAGGAAACACAACTACAGAATATTGTTGTTTTCTCAGAAGAAAATATACTGTTTGGAGGGACAAGTAAAGAAATGTTGTATTAATAATGTGGTTTTCTTGGGCCTGGCAGGATGGCTCAGTGGTCTAAAGCACCTGCTTAGGAAAGCTTGGGCGGCTGCAGGGACCGCGGTTCAATTCTGGGCACCACATGCTGCACCAGCCCTGCCCTCAGGGGAGGCTGAGCCGTCCATAAAAGTAAATAAATAAACAAACAAACAAAAGTTCTGAAACAAGAAAAAAATAAAATAATTCTTAAAAAAATCTTTAAAAAAATAATGTGTTTTTTTTTTAAAGGTAGACTTCATGTTAGGGTTAACCTTGATTGTCAACTTGGATTGAGAAATGTATGGAAAATTAGTCAAACACACATCTGGATATGTCTATGTGGGTGTTTCTAGACATGTGGCATGTGGGACACAGAGTAAGGAGAAACTCACTTTGAATGTGGGGTGCACCACCCTCTAGGCTGTGGGTTTGGATAGAACAACACCAAAAGAAAGAGGAAGCTGCCAGTTAAGTCTCAATCTGCGTTTTTGTTGTGATGAGTGGAGAAACTTTTCTGCCATACTCTTCCTCTTCCTTGTTCTCCTGTACCTCAGGCCCAAGGAAATGAAGCCACACCATGGACTGAAACTTCTGAGATCATAAGGCAAAATAAATCCTTTCTCCTTTAAATTGATTTTTTCAAGAGCTTTTCAGTGATAGCTAACACAATTCATATATCACTTGTATAATTAAAATAATATTGCACACACAGAAAAAATTTTTTCATATATTTCTATATATTAAAATTTATATTTAAATATATTTGTATATGCAAATGTAATATCTCTATATATTTATATTTGTGTGTGTGTGTGTGCACGCACGCTTGTGCATGTGCGTGTCTGGCTGAGCCCGCCCTAGGGGCGGGGCTACTGTGGCATGAAGTGCCAGGGATCTGCAGTACCTTGGCTTATGCATGCCTAAGAAGGTGCTTTAGACTACTGGAAAAAAAAATATATATATATATATATGTACATATATATATATATATATATATATATATATATATATATACATCTTTTTAACAAGAAAGTAATACACCAATGATTAATTTCAGATGGTAAGATTTTTATGATTGGTCCTTTCTCATCTTTTAAAAGAATCAGTTTATATCTTTTTCAATTTTTAAAAATAAAAAAGTATAATTCAAATATCAAAGGCTCAAGTCAACAACTTCTGACATTGCCAGTTCTGTGGATAACCCACTACTATTATGGACTATTGGACTATATTGGGTTATTTTGCTGAAGACATGTACCTACAATATTTGAATTACAATGGAATACCTATCTCTGACAAAACAATACAAAAAAGGGGGATATAAATGAAGGACCATTTTGTAGTGAAAAATATATAAAATAGGATATTTTATGTTATATATATATGCATATATATATATATATATATATATGAAATAGGATAGATATATAGCCACTTCCTCAATGAGAATAAATATTTGTACTAATAGTGCTTAGACAGATACCAAGTCTGCATCTTGTCCTCTGACTAACTACTATGAAGACAATAAGCAATGTATTAATTATTGTAACTGTCCTACTAACCTGTTTTGAAATCATGCCATTGTTATTTCTCATTAAAATTAATTTAAAAAAGAACAAAAATAGAAATATAAATTAAAATTTTCAGCTGAACCTGAAATGTCATAATCTACCTTGGTGATTAACTTTATTTTTTTTTCCACAAGTATGTTCTTAAATAACGACAAATTAGAACAATTTGATTCTCTATTTCTTTCAACAAAAAGGAACATAATATATCTGGACAGCAGCATACTCTATTTTTTTTTCTAAGAATTCTTGGAAATTAGCCATATGTTTCATCTGACACTGGAAGAATTTAAGTTCATGGACCGTAACCACTTCTGAGAATCCAACAAAGATGTACCTTTAGGTTTAAGAAACAATTGCAACAAATCCTTACACAACTTCTTGATACTGTCAGTCATATCTGAAAAGCACAAGAGCATAATACAATGGCTTAGAGTTGAGCTTTCCATACAGTAATACAGATTCTTAAACTGAGATTAATTTAAACTAAGTATTGTTTAAAAGTGAGTTCCACTTGAATTAGCCACATTTCAGTTGCTTAGCAGCCATGTGTAACCCCAGGGCAGTGGTAGTGAACCTTTGGCCGGTGCAGTTCAGTGGGCATACGGAGCCCTCTGTCAGCATGCCAATCAAATATATGAGTTGTTTTTTTCTAAACTAAAACCTCAGTATTTGTTTAATTGCAATAAATGAGTGGGTTTGGGGTTGCAGTTTGGGCACTCCAGGCTCTAAAAGTTTTGCCACCTCTGCTCTTGGCCTACCACACCGAACTGTACAGATGAGGAACATCATTATCACTGCCTAGGGGATAGTACTGGTTGAAAGCTTGAGTTCTAGAACCAAATTCCTTAGGTATCCTGGTCCTAACTTGACCATTTATAAGTTATTAGCTATAAGAAATTTGTGCTTCAATGGCTTCATCTCTAAAATGAGCAAAACCCTAAAGTGGTCTTTGCTGGATTGATGCATTGATCAAATGACTTGATTAGTATATGTAAACTCTATATTAATATAATAACTCATAAATAGTAAGTTATTATCTTTCAGTTGTGTAAGATCAGGAAAGTACCATGTGATGCTCATCAATTCTTGTGCAGAGATCAGGAAATAGAAAAGAAAGGAGCAGTGCTCTGGTCACTGGGAGAGGATCCTGTTCTCCTGTGAGTCAGATGGTCAGTGTGGTTCCACACATTCCTGCAACACTGGGTCATGGGTTGGTAACTTTTTCAGTTAAGAAAAGTTTTATTCATTCAACAATATTTATTCAACAATATTCATGAGCGCTTATTTTCCAGGTGCTGTTCTAGGCAATGGGGCTCTATCAGAGAACAAAACAGACAAAGATCCATCTCCTATGTAATGTACATTCCAGTGGAGAACACAGACAGTAAATGAATGTGTGATAAGCATTCTATAGCACCACAGAAGGTAGTGAGCAGTACAGGAAAGCAGAAGAAGCCAAAGGAACCCTGAGCTGGTGATGGGTCAGGTTACAGTTTTAGAAGAGGGAAAAGTACAGCTGACCAAACAGGTGCCATTTGGACAATGGCTTGAGAGAAGTGAGAGTGAGCACTGCAGAGAAGGAAGGGTGCCCAGGGCAACACAGGGCCCATGTGCAAATGCACAGCACCAAAGTGGAGAGGAAAAGGAGCAGGCACAAGCTCCCGGAGGAGAAGAGGGGGAAGCGGTGCAGGACCTTGGCTCTCACTCGAGGAGATGGGAGTTCTCAGATGATGTTAAGAAGTATGACATAAGCCAGGCATGGTGGTGCATGCCTGTAATCCCAGCACTTGGGAGGCTGAGGCAGGAGGAGCAGTGCAAGTTCAAGATCAGCCTGGGCTACAAAAGTGAGCTCAAGGCCAGCCTGAACTGCATAGTGAGACCCTGTCTCAAAAAGACCAAAAAAAAAAAAAAAAAAAAAAGGAAGAAGTATGACATAAGCTGACTTAGTTCCAAAGGCCAGGATGTGCTGAGGGCCTCAAGGGCAATGCAGGAAAGCAGCCATGAGGAACCACGGCAAGAGCAAGAACTCAATGAGCAAGGGTGCTGGGCAGGAAAGGTCAGGCAGTGGGAAGAGGGTTCAGGCCTTGAAGTTCCAAGTTGGACCATGAGCGGTGAAGTGGGGCATGTGAGCCAGGAGTGAGAGCCTGCAGTCATCTGCTGAGAGCTCCCCCACTGTTTAGTGAAACAGAGCCCACAGCAAAGACTTATAAAAACAACAGGCAGGAGAAAGTGCTTACAGCGTGCTCTCACTCCTCAAAGAAAATGACAGGAATACAGGCATGAAGACATATTTTCTCATACAAAAAGGGAAAGGATAAATCATATTTTAATATTATTGAGAAAGAGAATGAGGGACTGCTAGACTTAAAACACCTTGCTTGTAGATTGATTTGACTTTGGAATTAGGTAAATACTTTCACTGTTATAAAATAAAATTAAATTTAAGTAGGAGTTGTTAAAAATATAAAGCAAAGTAAAATAAGTGAAACTATGTAGGCAGTGGTTTAGCCACACACAGGAATTATTTTCAGTGAGTCTACAATGCATTATTTTGACTGTACATTCCTGATAGGATGCACCTGAAAGATAAAAAGAGAAAAAAAGGACTGAACTCCTTTAATTAATTAATTTTTTCCTAATTATTCTGAGACTGATTTTGTGTAGTATAAATAGAGAAAACTGGTAATTACACTGGGATTATTTAGAATTGAGATTTCCACCATAGGAGAAAGGGAATTTTTATAGATATTAGTAAAAGCAGGGTTACCCTGAATTTGAATTAGACAATCACAATGTGCCATTTCTTCATCATACACACATTTTATGTCTTTGTCCATTTGTAAAGTTGTGGTCTGTAAACAATATTCCCTATTGAAAGGAACCTAGAAATCCTAAGAGAAATGGCTGATTTCAGCCCTCCACTCCTTTTTTTGGAATCAAACTCAGGACCTCATGCTTGCCAAGCAGGCATTATGCTACTGAGCTAAATCCTCAGCCTGATTTCAGGTCTGCAGCAGGAAATGTACAAGATAAACCTGGAATATGCTAGAGAGGAGAAACTTGAAAAAAGGAATTACAGTCATTTCAAAAAGTAGTTCAGGGCAGACTTAATGAGGGAACCATTCACCAAAGACAGACTAATTTAAACATCAATAAATATAGCTGCAATCAGCATATCAACACAGTTAACAAGTAACCTGCTAACAATATTAATGATAAAATAAGTCATTTATCATCTTTGGAAGATGACAGTGAACAACTCATTATTTTGAAAGTTGGTATGTGAAGGAAAATACAAAGCACAGAACTTCTACCAGTTTTTCTGTATGAACTGTCCTTCTTCCAGGAGAATGAGGGACTGCTAGACTTAAAATACCTTGCTTATAGATTTATTTGACTTTGGAACTAGGTAAATACTATCATTGTTATAAAATAAAATTAAATTTAAGTAGGAGTTATTAAAAATATAAAACCAAGTAAAATAAGTGAAGCCATGTGACATTAATACCTCACTCAGTACATGAAGAAAAAATGATACAGTGAGAATATTGGCACTTTTATAGGTCATACTAAATGAACAGATATAGATAATAAACATTGAAAGTTACTAGCATCACAAAAAATGGGCTATAAGACACGATGGGCTTCCTGAGGAATGTATACAATGCCATGTATGAAACAATCTTGCTTACCTTTCCCAAGGCAACAACAGCAACAAGACTCCTACTTCTGATAAAACTAATGCTCATGAAATAGAGGGGACACAGGAATAAGCTGGACACCACCACAACGATGCAATCAGGAAATTCTGATAGTCTACAGCACAAATATCTGGTTTCTTCAGCAACAGCGACAATACTAATGACAATACTCAAACTGGAAGAGACATGGCTAAGGGGGAAAGTTTAAGAGGTAGGAAACATAACAATAAATCACTACTGTACACAAACCAATTTAGATTCCTATTCAAACAACCACCAACTACAAATAACGCATTTGGAGACAGTCAGGAAATTTTAATTGCTGAATGGACTATATAGCTAATAGTATAAAGTAATACTAGTTCTTTAAATACTTCAGTAATTTTTTAGGAGTGATGGTACTACAGATGCATTTTAAAAGAGTTAATTTTAGAAAGACAAGCTTATAATATTTACAGCTGGAATTATAAAACATGTGACATTTGCTTCAAAGTAACCAACTGTGTGAATGAAGGTGGGCTGGGGAAGGAAGGAAGCTGGGGCATAAAGGAACAAGACTGACACAGGAGTTGCTAGTTACTAAAGCTAGGTGATGGATATGTAATTAGTTTTCCTTGTCATTTGATCCTACTGATGGAGCTGCCTGCTCTGATTAGAGACCTCTGGATATTTTCCCTCCTCTTGCCTCTATAGCCAATCCATCAGAAGGTCCAGGAGACTCTGTAGAGTATGCCTTATACTAGAGATGGTGAACTTCCCTAGACATCATCTCATCTCCTCCATTATTTCTCAGATGGACCATGTCAGTAGCCTTTGGCCAGATGTCCTGCCACAAATTGTTACAAGAAACAATGTGCACAGTAACTGTCTGGATTAGCAGGGTAAGGAGAAGCTCTCCAGACCAGCTGAGATGAAGAGCTGCTCAGGCTGAGGGAAACGTGTGGACAAAGCAGATTGTATCTACCTGCAACTATCCATGAACAGTGTGGAGTACCAAGCAGCTCAGAGTGATTGGAGTCTGAGAAGCAATGGGACATAGGCTGGGAAAAAAGGCTAGCAATGAGGGACAAAGACTTGAATACTATGCTGTCATGGTTTGAGGTTTTGCCAGCGGAACAATACAATGTAGGAAAGTGTTATAAGATTATTTTAGAATGAATCACCCAAAGAATCACATATAAGGAGCGCAGGGAATCTGTCCACACACTAAAGATCAAGGAATCTAGCTGAGGGCCTGGATCCTACAATAATATTCTGTATGTGTCCAGCTTATGATCTAGAGCTTATAACAATGCCTCCCACAAGTCCAATTGGAGGTCTACAGCCACAACAATGTCTCATGCAGGTCCATTTCATGGATCTGTTCTGGAAAAGCTCAACAGGCAGTAGCGGAAGCTAGAAAGTCTATACCAGCAGAATGAAGGATCTGTGCTAGCAGGCTGAGGGATCTCAACTGGAGCTAAGAATTGATGTGCAAAGCAAGCTCCAGAGCTTCCCTGAAAATTACCACAGCCATCCTCAGCAACAGTGGGATCCCAAACTCCCCCAGTGATGAGGAAAGCTGAATTCCCATCAGGAAGGCCAACATGACAAGCTTCTCCATAAGGCTGAGCAGTGCACCATCTTCCCCTCTGCATCCAGAAAGCAATGATCAAGGTGAGGACAAGAGCACCACCAAAATGGTCCACAGCCATTCTCAATGATAGTGATTCTCCTCTGATGAGAACAGCCACGTTTATCAGGAAAGTCAGCATGGCAATATCCTCCTGCAGAACAGCCCAAGAGAACCTGCAGCTTCAAACTGTTTTCCTAACAGCCTCTCTACAGCTTCTCAGTTATGCTTCTTATGTTACTGGCAACAATTCTTGGGTAGGCCTCCCACACCCAGCACCATGCTAATTTAATTCAGCTGGGTGTAACAAGTTGACTACCACTTAATCCACTACATACGTCATGTTTTTCGGTAACCCAATGTAGATAGCTATACAGGAATTGTACAGGTGGTAATATAAGATTTTGCTTCCATTCACAAACTCCACATTAGATGATAAATACAATTTCCCCACACAAACACAAATGTTGTCATCTTCCCCCAAATTGTAAAACAGATGAAGTTTGTGAGCTGAGGTACTGCTGTGTTGCACATGCTGGTCCTGAAGTGCACATGTAAGTGTGTACATTTTGGTTGTTGGGAAATCCAAGTTGAGGTATTCACCTGGATATGTGAGGTAAATTAAGCAAGGCCATCTATATGACAAACATTACATTTATATGCAAGATGCAGCCCAAGAAGAAACATTTAAAGCAACTGATCATACTGAACTCCATAACACAACAGTAGTAACAAAGGAAGAAATTCTAGGCAGTAAATGTGAAGGTACCTGAGTAACTCTGTCAACTTTGTTTTGTGTATTTCTCTACCATTTGCAATTTTCTTTTTTGGTGGTGGTGGTACTAGAGTATGAACCCAGGACCTTTGCACTGTTCTACATCCCCAACTCTTTGTTTTGTATTTTGAGACAGAATCTTGTTAAGTTTCCCAGGCAGTTCTCAAACTTGTGATCCTTCTACTTTAGTCTCAAAGAGGGCTGGGATTATAGGTGTATGCAATAATGTCTGGTTTCAATTGGGTTTTAAAGTAAGACTTTTCTTAAAGTCATTTTTATTGAAGATATTCAACCCTTTATTGTAAAATAGGTTTGTGCAGCTGTAGGCTTACACGTGTTTGTTGCCATAATTTTTATTAGTATGTTTTTGTAGCACATGTTTACATTCTTTGTGTAGAGTTGGTACACATACACATCTTGATTACCTTTTTCATCTTCTCCTCCTGCTGCCTGACTCTATCTCTTGATCCCCTTCACATCTGAAAAGATCTATCTTCCTACTTCCTACTATTATCTTTTATTTTGTTCTCTATATTTTGGCTTCTCATACAGGAGAATCCACATGATCTTCAAGTTTGTGCGCTTGATTTATTTTCACCTAACCTTATGGTTTCAAGACGTATCCATTTTATTTTATTTCTATTTTTCTCTGGGAAGGTGCATCATGTACTTGAAGGTGAAGATGAAGCTTCCTGTTGGTATTCTTTACCCAACTAACCATGCTGACTTTAACACAAGCCATCGTGTATTTCGAAGGATGAGGAGTTACACTGCATGAGTCCCTGGGGAACTCATGGTCCTGTCACTGTGGATAATGGCACAGGGTTTATTTTATTCATAATTCCTACACCTGCTTTCCTTAAAATGTTGGATATTAGTAAAGAGGAGGCAGTGATGAGCAACAGGAAATCTCATATGCTGAGACAATAGACAGGATTTCTGCAGGAAGATTCAGGAAGGGAGATTCTTTATGCTGTCTGTGCAGGTCACAGCTCCTTTCCTTTGTTTGTGAAGCCTAGAAAGAAAAACAAAATGTCCTGGTTGGCATTTACTAACCTTTAATGGTACAGCTTGTTGAACCATACAATACAACATTCTAAATAGAAAACAAGGGAAAAATAGCATCTTGTTAAATTCAGTATGAGAAGAACATTTTAAGTCCATCGATCTTATGGGCTGAGGTACTGAAAATGTAAAGTGACATCCCCAAAGGAGATACTGAGTTATAAGAAGCAAAAATTCCAGTGACATATTGATGAAGCCACACATGCAGCATCTTTTCTGTTTGTTTCTCCACATCTGCCTTCGACTCTTCTTCTGTAGCTCATTCTGTTTGCACATCCTGGCCTTCTGGTCTCTAGGCAGGCTGGTGGGGAGCTTAAGTGGGGACCACATGGAAGCAAGGAGTGACAGGGTACTCACTGCTCTTGTCCATCTGACTCCTATGAAATTGTGGGCCTCTGCCTCCTGTCAATCCTCATGCAGGACAGAAATCCCTAGTCAGGATCAGTTCAGATGGGGGGTGGTTGCAGGGTTAAAAAAAGGTGCAAAAAAAGATGACAAGAACTTCTTCTCAGTACTCTTAAGCCATAATTAATAGCTCCACTCAACATATAGTTAAGATATGGCAGAAAAAAGCGCTTTGTGTAAACTGAGCATTCTGAGAATTGGATAAAGGAAACCATTACTAAAGGTAGGCAGAGTCTGGGGAATGAGGGACAGTGAAGCACTCAGAACTGGCAACAGTGGGAGCTCTGAACATCCCGGGCCTAAAGAGCCAAGAGGAGGAAGCATTTCCCAAACCAAGACAGAGGCAGGACTGCCTAAGTATGTTGTGGAAAGAACCATTTAGAAGAAACAAAAGCAGCCCTGGACTAAGCTTTCTCTCTCTCATGAAGGTTGACAGGAGGTAGAGACAAACAGTTCCACAGGAGTTGGATGCTTATTTTTCCAGCCTCCCTTGCAGCTAGTGCTCAGATATGATCCAGGTGCAGCCATTCAGATGGCCTTGACTCTTGGCATCATAATGGCCAGCCAGGACTGCAGGGAACCAACTTTGGCTATGGTAGCAGCAGGACTGGAACCCATATCAATTTCCAGAAGGAGCAGGGAAGTCTAGGGCCAGGCTTGGGGTATGAATGCTGGACCTGGTGGAGCCTGTACCAAATGAGCCAAGGTTGCAATACAGTTTGACTCTAAGAATAAATGCTGATATAGAAACAAGCCAAATTTCTTTGAGCCCAAGAGCCTGGCATCCAAAAACAGTCAATTATCATAAATTCAAAAAATGCATTTGTGTATCTACTGTTTAGATTGCTATGCTAGTGTTACAAAGCTAATTAAGATAGCAAATGAATGACTATAATCAATATGATAAACACTTCAATAGAAACCTGGTTTTGGAATACAGATACAGAAAGGATCAATTTTGTTGTGGCATTTTAGAACATTTCAGGGAAGTAGTAAGGTGGACAGAGGGAAAAGCATGTAAGGAATAATGGGGCTATGGAATGGCATGCCCTGTCAATGAAGGTGAGCTCCCTGGAAGGCTAAGAAAGGGAGATGAGACCAAGTGTAAAGTGTCCAGACAAGGAGGAGAAGCCACTGACAAGGCTCAAATGATGGACTAAAGAGGAGGAAGAATAGAAATGGGAAACCCATGAACTCCATGAAGGGCTATGTCTGCAGGGGATGTCATGGGTCTCAGAGGGAGAACAGATCTGAGAAACATTTAAGGAGATTCAAGGGTTGGATTGCTGCCTTGTCATGTGAGGAGAGCTGAGGAAGATTCCCAGAGGTCAGAGGTTCTAGCCTGAAGGAGCATGTTTGTGTGTGTGTGCGTGTGTGTCTGTGTGCGTGTGCATGTGTGTGTGTGCACGCGTGCATGTGTGTGTGCGCGCGTGTGTGTGTGCATGTGCGCAGTGGGTATTTGTAGCAAATATAGAAACAAAATCAAGTAGTACAGGTTTTGGGTGGAGGGAGAAAAAGACACTGACTTTGGGTATGTCCACAACTTTAGCTTTGAGGTATACAGCAGATGCACTTGTCTAAGCTGGTATCTTGTCTCTAATTGCTGCTTCATTTAGAGTGAGGAATGACTGCTATGAGTTGATTTTTCTACTGGGGAAACAAAATACTGGGGACATTTTATTTCCTTTGGATATAACATAGCCTTAAATTACATGTTTATCAGAAACATCTCTACATTGGTTGTCATGAATATAGTTCTTTAGAAAAAGTAAAGGTAGGCTCTTTAAATTCTTTTCATATTAACCTTCTATGTTAGAGTATCAATATGATGCAGTTCCAACTTATCTAGCTTACTGCCAGACCCACACTAGGACTCTAGGTCGGTCCTTGGACCCACGGAAAACACTTGCCCTCACTACAGTCTGTCTGCTGGTGACTTTTTCCATCCCATCCTTAATCTTGACTTCTGCCAAGTTCAATTTTGAGATCTGGCAATGGCATACCAGGCTTTCCAATAGCACATCCTTTTTGTGTGAAGCTAAAAGCTTCAAGAATATGTCTGGCTCTGTCTCATTCTGGATAGCACTTGCTCTTTTGCTGAGAGAGTAAAATTATTGTAGTTGGTTTTTGAAAAGAAGTGTCTGGACCTTGGGTGTGATGACATTTTTAGACGTGGATTCTAAAATGGCACTATCACTGTGCACTTGGCAAAGGGAACACTTAGATTTTACCAGTGAATGGCTTTCATTTATCAAGTTCTCAGCTTGCATGTGAAGTTAAGGCCATATAGTAAGCATTATCCTACAATGGTACACATTTCTGAAAGCATGAAATGATGACTACATACATGTTTTCTGGAAACCAAACACAGGAACAGCTTTGTTACTCCACACCTTGGGAAACAGAATATACACAGTCCTTTATTCACTTTCGCTGTCTACTCAAACTAGTGTTTGCAAAGCAGAATGACTCTTTAGGAGACCATCACCTCTTTGAGGGTGGAATCAGGTCCCAATCCACATCTAAGTTTGCACCGACAGGTGCTTTTTACGCCTGAATCTGCGCCACAATACATAATACATGGCTGCAGTCAAATACAAGTTGGTTGAATCAGTTGCCATTGATCCATGGCAAAAGAACTTGCAAAGAGAAGCCACAACGATTGGGCAAGTTAAACTGTCCTGCTGGTGGCAGCACTGGCAGCAGCACTGCTGACCACTGACACATGACATAAACATTTCAGAAGAGTGGAGAAACTGCATTCATGGATAAGCAACTAGGTGTCAAACCAACACTGTCTTAAAAGATTTTTTTGAAGTCATAACTGTTATATAAGCAATAAATTATGAAGCCTAGGCATGTGAGTAAAATTTAATGTCGTCATAAATTTTATGACAGAGTTAATCTGACACATATTTAATGACATGCATAACCGTTATTATGCAGAATTGTAATCAGACATTAATAATCATAGTTCACACCAATGACTGTAGGAGACCTTAGTTGTTTTGCCAAACCAATTGCTTTGGTGTGTTTTTTTCCTACTTGGCATTAGTTCTCCACATCCATGACAACTGTCAGTGATACTAAGCTGCTCTGCTGATGTGAATACTTTAACCTCTATCCTGTGTTGATAGAAAACCCCTCACGAGGACAGGAACCAGGCCAGGTGAAACTGTATTCACACTCCTCTACCATGTAACATACTCCAGTGGGAGCATGAGGGAGCTCTGCTCTTAGTCCTCTGTCCTTACCATTTCCAGAGGTTCCAGCAATGCCCACCTCTTGTGTGTGGTCCTTTGTCTGAAGGAGTTTTCTAAAACTAAAGTATGCCTCTATGACCCAGAGAGATACAATGGAATTGAGAGAACATTAACAACTCCCAGATTAGTAAAATCCTCACCAGAGGTAATAATACTGAGGCTTGTGTTCAACACTGACTACCAGTGTCCCAATGGTCTTCCTACTATAGTTAATGACTTACTACCATGTCCTGTGACAGCCTTTATTTCTTTACCTCACTTCTCTCTCTTACTAGCATTTCATACTCGTCTCCCAAGCAGAACACTTTCACTTGAATCCTTGACTCCAGGGAGGACTAACGTTAGATCCTGCTCCATGGTGGGCTGAAGCATCACCTCAAAGGCCCTTGTGGTCCTACACACATGCGTACATGGGCATGTGTGCATGACATCCAGGCTCTCTAGAGATCAGCTAGTCACAGGTTGAAGAAGAACTGCACTTTAAACCTGTGGTTGCTTCTGAGGTCCATTCAATTACCATGTTGCAAGCCACAAGAAAATGAAAGGATGGGCGATCAGAAAAGGATGGAGAATGTTCTCTGGATCCCCAACAAGCCGAATGAGTGTGAAGGACAAGATTCCACTTGGCTCAGGCATAGTTGGGAAGACTCAGATGCTTGGCTGAGGGTCTAAGCCTCTCCAGGCCATAGGCCTCTAATAGTCCTGACATGTAAACCTATAATTCTCAGCTCACTCTCACTTGATGAGGAGCCACTACAGTCCAGAGACCTTAATTCTTCAGCTAGAGAAAAGGAGTTAAGCACGAATTGTTTTGGGAAAGAGTATGAGAAACATTCAAGCTAACCTGTAAATGACTCACAGCTCTTTCTCTATTTTTACCTTAGGGAGGTGCTTTAGCACATAAGGCTACTATGGAAGAATAGGGGAAAGCAGGAAAGGTCCTGTTAGTCATTAGGCAGAGAAAGTGGAAACCAGGGGTGACCAGGACATCACCTGTTCTTCATATGGTTTGCTGTAATGGGTGGGAGTGGGGGCAGAGAGATGCCCTGTGGAGAAGCATGACATGCTAGCCTAACATAGGGGCACAGATCTGGAGGGGACACAGATCACAAAAGAGATTTACAGTGCTTCATTCCAAATCAGAAACAAATGCATGAAGCACAGCCTCTCAGGCTGGAGTAGAAAGAGAACTAGTCCATGTAGAGTGTCAGCACTACTGTGACCACCTCGTAACTTCAGGTAGCTACCTGGAGTCCTTGAGCCTCAGCTTTACAATCTAAAATACAGACACTATCTCATGAAGCTCATGAGAAGGCACATGTGGGGCACACTTGGGGCCAGGCACTGCTCCTGGCTAAGAGCAGCCTCTGAGTTGAACTGCGCAGGCAGAAATCTCTGCTGAGTGAATTGTCACAAGGCAGTCTACTGCAAAATATGGGAAAAGTATCTTGTTTATAAGATTGGTTTAAGGATCAACTGAAGTAGTCATGGTACTTGGTGCTCTTAGCTACTAAAGGCAACCTATTAAGTATAGAAAGCTGTGTAGATGTTTACCACATTGGAAATAAACTCTGCTTGCTGCAGCTCTGTGAGGCCTTTCAGGCAGCCAAAGTCAGACTCTGTCTATGTAAATGCTGTGGGCTTCTCTGTGCTCCGCAGAGGGCTCAGCTGATTATTAACACTTGTGTAGTGGATTCTGAGTTACCCCCTGAGGGCTAGCATTTAATTCTAGTTATTAGTTTAAATATTTGCTTTTTAATGGTATTTGAATTGCTAGGTTCTAGATTTTTCTGGTTGACAAAGCTTCCTTTATATTTTGTAAAGAGGCTACATTTGGTATTCTGACTACAGATTTACAATTGTCGAGGTATAGTAAGGCCAAGTCTCACTATAACTTTGTGCCTGCTAGCACAGAATTCACTGTAAACTGAACTTTATTTGGCAAAGAAAGATTGAGTGGAAGAGATAGGGTATTATTTTAGGTAGATAGGGCATTATTTCATTTTTAAGTCTTGTTGCCATTCTGAACCATCTTTGGTCGGCTAAATAACAACACAGCCCTTTCTAATTTGTAGGATCACTTAACAAAAGAAAATGTAATTTAATAGCCAAGCTTATATTAAGTATTACAAACTAATAATGGTATGGACACATTTGATGGCACTAATGGTTAAAATACTCTCTTAGGCACATTCTTATGGCCTTTGCACTGGGCAACACTCTCAGGCTTTTAAAATTTTGACCAGAGTCTCCTTAAATCCCTAAATTGCCTAATCTGGGCTTAAACTTGAGATCCTCCTGCTTCAGCCTCTCAGTGTCCTTGGATGAGACAATGGTCACTGTGCCTGACTTCTGGAACATTCTGTCATGTTAATGGGCCAATATAAAATGAAGATAAGGATGCATT
Source organism: Myocastor coypus (assembly GCA_004027025.1). Taxonomy (NCBI): domain Eukaryota; kingdom Metazoa; phylum Chordata; class Mammalia; order Rodentia; family Myocastoridae; genus Myocastor; species Myocastor coypus. The sequence goes on along the minus strand of PVJA010001386.1, from coordinate 45,059 downwards.
TTGAAAAATGAAATAAAACAAACCACATCTCAAACAAAGCCTCACATATCTCAAAGTCCTGGTTGGTTTTAAAATGCAGTTGATTAGGTTAAATTTTGGCTGTCTTGGTATTTCTCCCTGAAAACATGATCTTTGAGGGACTTCCTTTGTAATATACAAAGGTACTTTTCAAAAGCACCAATTTGAATACTCTGCCTGAAGAAAATTAATAATGTTTCAGAATACATACAGGAAAATGATGTTGGTGTCTATAAAAGGGTGCTCTTTTCTGAGTGATGTCCTGTGAGACCAAGTCAATGATCTCATCAGTATAAAAAGCACACTGACAGGCACAAAAGTGTGTATGGGGGGTTAACAGAATGAAGGACTTTGATTAAGTAAATGATTGGAAAGACATAGTAATATGTTTCAGGGAAAGAGTATTTAAAATATTGGAAATATTACATTTTTGAAATGACAAGGAGATAAAATTATTCATAAAAATTCATTAGATCATCAAATCTTGTTAAATCTCCAACTGGAGCATACAGTCCATGCATTTAAGCCTGCAACCTCACTTTGCACGATGTTGTGATTATCAGCACATTATCTGTGTATGTTCCATGAAAGAACATGCTGGTAAATCGCATACATCTATTGTTAGGCAATATCATTTAGCCTAATGCAAAGCAAGCAATCTTCCTATAGTTACAAAAATTTTCATGCTGCAAAAATAAAAATACATGCTTTATTATTATGTTGTGTCTAAAATTTTATGTTACAGAGCTTTTTTTGTTTGTTTTGTAGTATCAGGAATTGAACTCTAGACCTTGTGCCTGGCAGGCACATTCTTAGGTTGCTGAGCTATATCCCGGACCCTGAATTTTATTTTACATAAAACTGAGATGTTAAGTAGTGTGGTATCAATAGCATGTTTTCCTTCAGTCCCCATATGTCAGATCACAATGTAGCACTTATGTAGTTGCTTGTAGTTTATTCCTTTGCTTTTTTTTTCCTCTGTGAATCTCTGTAACAATTTTTAAAAAGCAGAAATGTAATTTCATTTAATTCCTACAGAAAAGCCAATAATCTATTCCTGGTAGTAATATATATGGAATGTCATTTAAGGGATAAAAGAAAAATTGAAAAATGGAGAAGTTTAACATCTTCAAAATAAATATAATCAACACATTTCATCAACATATAATAATAAATAGTTAAAAGATTTTTTTTAAACTAAATGTCATGGCCTAACTGAAAAAGCCCATCATATTTAAGGTTAAATTAGAGCGAACTACTAGCTACAACACTGCATCACTGTTATTTGAGTAAGTAGAATGCCTTTCAAGGGACAGTGTTGTAGGGGAGAGTGGATAGGTTTTTAGAGCCAAAGGACAGAAAATGATCCCACCTCTGCCAATTGAGTGACCTTGGACCAATCAGGTTATCTCTGCTACACAATATTTAGACAGCCAAACATGTGCTATAAGCATCTGAAAGCTTCATGCTGAGGTGAATGGTATTTGTCTAAGAAAGGTATACTGGTTTCCAGTAGAGAGCATTCTATAAATGTAGGCTACTGCTTCATTTTGCCCGTTGTCACACATATTCTTAATTCTATCCAGCCACACATACCTATGCAGGCTGGTGTTTTATTAGTGGTTAAAGGTTTGTGAATAATATGGTTTTCCTAATGAGATTAACCTGATTCTTTTCTTAACATGTAACCTTGGGTCCATCCTCTAAATGATGCTTTCATTAGGGCAATGCACATAACAAAAGGCATACTAGTTTGTTAGACATTAAACATTATTCACAAATGAGAACTACTTTACAGAGATATGTGTTTGTGTTGGGAAGAAAAGATTTCCACTTGTAATTACAATTTGTGTGAAAGCAAACAAGGACCAGTCTAGTGGCACTTCTCTGAGTATCCGCATGTGTGGTTCGCAAGGTTGAAAAAGAAGAAAGAAACATATCTTGATAGTAGCAAAAGAATTACATGAATTTTAATATTACTAAGAGGAAACTCATTTAAGCACCTAGGAAAACTGCATTACAATGCAATTTATTGAGGTGTGGGAGTGGGAGAGCACTAGTATCACAAAAGAGAGTTAAAAGAAACCATGATTCTAACCCAAGAGAAAAATGCACTAGCTATTGATACATCTTCTCTCAATTCTCTTCTACGAATGCAGTTAATAGAAATACCATAATTTAAAAATGCATCAACTAACTTTGCATGTCTTTCACATTTAATATTGTACTTTTTGAGGACAATCACTTTTGGAAATTGTCTCAAAACATGGAGAAGTATATTCTGGTTAAAATAATTCAGTGCACAATGGAGATATCATGAAAAGCCTCAAATATTTTTCATCTCATTGGATAAGCAAACAGGCACTCATTTGCAATATGTTGGAATAACTACATTGAGTTAGGTCTCTGCACTTATCTTCTATGCCTATATCTGGCAATCTGAGCAACATTTTCCTGTCATCTTGTTTTGAAATTGTATAATATTTATTGTTTTTTAAAATTATCTTTAAAATAAAATATAGTTACACCTTCCAACATCATGAGGAAACAAAAGAAAAGCCAAGTTCGCATCAGGATCATTTCTTCAGATCATCCCACCCTGTCTCTCTGAATCTCATTCTTCCTCCCTGACATGCATCATCCTGAAGCAATGACATAATTTTTGACTAGGATAGAAACAGCCTTTTGGTTGCACAGTGAGACATATGTTGGAAAGGGCACTGGTTCAAAACAGGCGCTTTTCTGTAAAATAAATGCGAGCCCTCACGAACGCCTCTGGCGTCAGAGCTTCACATCTGTGCCCTTTGTTTTCTCTGTGGGTAATGGTGGCACACTGTTTTCATGATTCCTTTCACTAATGAACTGCTATAAATTTGTTTGAAATTCCAGAGAGCTCTAACTTCAGCTTCTGGGCAGTGCTGAGGATGCACCCTATATTCTAGACTCACTTTGGGCAAGGTGTACTCTCAGCATTGTGGGAGATTTCCATGGGAGAATAGTCTATTTAAAGAACTACTGTCCCAGCATTATACAAAAAATCATTTATGAAGATGCAAGAGACATAGAAAGCTCTCAATTATGTTTACACAAGCACAATGTCAGTGTCCCTCCCCCGCTCCCCAAGGGTGGGGACAAGTGTACTTTTTGTGAGAAAAAAAGATACAAATGTGCACAGGAGGGGAAATGGAAGCTCTCCAAAGCGTGTGCACACAAGGCTGTGACCCCACCAGTGAGCAGGGAGGTCAGATTGGCTGGATTCGGCTGTGCTGCTCTACGAAGGGAAGGAAGCAAGGCTCCATCAAAAAGACAGATAAATATCAAATTCGTCTCAGAGAATACATGTTAAAACAGATTTTATAAAAACAGGAATAAAGGCCATATCACAATTTATTTTAAAAACTCATAGCCTAAGGACTAGAAAATGCTCTCAAATGACAACATATACCAATGCAAAATCACAACTGCCTTCCCCTGGAATTTACAGGGAACTAGGCTCACAACACTTGAACTCAATTTTAAAAACAGAAATGACAACATAAAACATATAATGCTAATTTTCCAATTAAACCTCTAGGCAGAAATGAAAAAAAATTAAATGTCATATAAAAAACAGACAAATCCTGACTTTTGAGGTGTTTAAAAGGATGTTCCAAGAGAAAAAAAAAATTATGGATTTTTATGTAGCTGCCTGGATTAGGTGATCACCTTGATGGCTTGAGATTTAACATTAGGAAGTGAGTGGTAAAATTTATAAGGAGAATGTGATATCTACAAAATCAAATTCCTTCCTTAGATATCTCTGTACAGACTGTAGGATGTTTTTCTGGCTTTGTTCACTGACACATGTCCACTTCCCATGATGAATACAACTTGTCTCATGGTAGGTAGTCACTACATATTTGTTGAGTAAATATAGCAAAGCAGTGTGTGGCATCCTTGTGAAATTGTGCCAGCTGTCTGCACACTGTTATTGAAATAGACAAATAGTCTTTGCTTTAAATTAGAGGACAAGAATTTTCAGTGGAACGTGTTGATTGCTATTAAAGAAAGACATTATTGACTGGAACGTGAGCTCACCTGGTCCCAGGATGCATACACAGGAACCCGGGGCAGTGAAGAACACACCTGGGCCTGAGCTGTGGCAGTTTTGCTACCCGACCATCGAAGGAGGACAGCAGAGGTCCGCTGCTCGTCACCCTGGGCCAAGTTAAGGAGAACTGCACAGATGATCTCTCTCTGGAGTCAGCCCTAAAGGTGGATGCTTGTTACTTGTTGACAAGGAAACTAAACATAGTGCTCTTCCCTGATGAGCACTGGAGTGGGACTGTAGCCCTCCCTTCCATTCTTGTTTTAGTGCCACTGAACAAGAACGAGTGTTTTGTGTACACTGTCTCAGAAGAACTTACCCTGTCTTGACCTCTGTAAAACATAGGTAGTTGATTCAATCAGAATCAAGGTTCAGTAGTTAACCATGGCATTCCAGAATTCTAGTTGATAACAAAATGTCCTCTCAGCAATATCCTACTGTCTTGTTATTGGTGCCTTAAATAGGGGCACCAATTTTAATGTAAGGAAGGTATTATACAATATGGTGGCAAAGCCATAAATTTTGATCTATCTAAAATTACTTAAAATTATTATATTATACAGTATGTTACCACAACAACCAGAGGAAATAGGAACTCTCCCAGCCTGTTTTTCCTAGATGAGGAAACACTATGATTAAGTAGATACTTTTGCTGATTTTTTCCCAGCTTTTATTGCTATATATGAATGGATTACTTGTTAAAGATTACTAATTGCTTTATGTTGGCTTATTACTATTTTGGTAAGGACATTAAACAATACTGGGCAATGTGTAAAGTGAATAGTTAAATTAAATGAGTAAAAGGATTTGTTTGCAAGTATCTAAACAATGAAATATACTTTATTGTCACTTACTTCTGATCTATTATTTAAAAATATCAAATATCACATATTTGATATTACAATAAATATCCTTATTTTAGAATATATACAAATAAATGTTTACATGCTTAAAACATTGGCTATCAGGAGTCGTCATACTTTCCAATAATAAAACATATTCTGCTAATGTTTTCATAGTTTAAATAATCATAATAGGCTCATGAATTCACGAAATAATATGTTGCTTCTCAAGATATTAACATATTTTGTGCTATAGGAGTGCATGAATAAATTTACTTGGAAATTTAGCATCTTCTACTTTAAGAATACTTCTAATACTTTAATATTCTTAAAACTGCACATATAAACTTATGTTTATCTGTAGTTAATTCTTAAAAGGTATGGTAAATAGATTTGTTTGTGGTACCTAACTTTGGTGATATCGTGTAATGACCTGAACTGGTAACAAGTCAGGGCTTAATTCATAGAGAATTTTTTCTACAATAAAAGAAATGATTTAAACTGTTAACAATTCCCAGAAAATGTATCCAATATATTGGTTTTGAAGATGAAGTAACATGTTCTACTGATGTATCTGTGACCTCCCAAGAGGAAATAGAATTAAACTCAGCTCAAATAGTGAGATCTTAAAAGAAAAGGTGTTGGCAAGCTCAGAGGGCACAATATGTGGTGTGGAGAAGACACAGGTTGGCAAGCTCCTCACTCCCAGGCAGAAAATAGAAAAGGAAGAAAGAGTGTTGCTGGAGTATGAGCTGGAGTTCAGGAGAAGCAGGGCTGCTGGGTAGGAGACAGAAATACTCTGAACTTCTTTTCTCCTTTCTCTGATTTCTTGATGTCTTATTCCCTTGGCTAGGCCCAACTGGAAGCCAGGGAAAGAGCAAAGCAAGAAAGGTGGGATGGCTCAGTGGGCAGGAATGTGCTGGTTACCTATCTGTCATTGAGGCCTGATGTGGGACGCAAGATCAAGCATAGTTCTCTGTTGGTTTCTGGAAGTTTATTTTCTGTTTAATGCATTTTTTTGCAGGGTCTCACTATGCAGTTCAGACTTGCAGAGATCTTTCTGTTTTCAGCCTTCACAGTACTGGGATTTTAGGCATATGCCACCACGCCTGGACTCTGTGGCCATTCAGAGTGCTCAAGGGTAGGGCTAGCACAGCATATGATGCGTGGGATAGAACCCTGGTCCCTGACTTTCCTAAGCAGGAGCTTAGTCTGCTGAGCTCTCTCACTCTCTGGAAATCTATTTGAAAATGTCATTTGGAGACTTTTTCCCTAAAAGGATCTATAAAACTTCAATTTCCCACCCTTTATTATTTTTACATTTTCCTCTCTTCAAGCTCTATAAATTTGTTTTTTCATTGTCCTTCTAGTAACTTGAGTCACCCATGGTTCAACAAAGCTACTAGCTGGCACACTGTTCTCTAAGATCCCATTCTAGGAGACTTTTGAACTGTGGGAAGTCTTTATACAGTCATCAATGATTGTGAGACATATGAAATTTTCCTCAGATTCCTATTAAAATTGGTGATAACTTTCCTAAAATGTCAACTCAGCTACACCAGGTCACTACATAGCATTTCTTTGGTAAATATCCGTGCATTTGAAGCACATACCTGAACGCTTGAATGCTCCCTAATCTGTTAATCTTATATGTGTGCATAAATTTTGCCTATCTTTTGATAAGATAAACAAATACAAAGAATTATCAAAGATAACACTTTCAAGAAGTTTTCCTGAAAGCCTTCCAAGAAGAAGAGATGTAAGTGGAGGTCCTTCAGGTATGCATGGCTCACTACCACTAACTATGAACTATGGGATCTTGCATACTTTGGCACCCCATAAATGTTTGGTGAACTGACTGAACCTTGACTTGTCCTTAGAGCTAACCATCCTAAACAGCACATAGGCAATTACTTTTTAAAAAAATTGTAACTAGTGTTTGATATCATCTATCTTTTTCTGCAATGTTGTCCTGTAGGAGTACATTTTACAATATTTTTCCCTTTGACCTTAATACCACCTACTTGAATAACAGCTTCCCACAAAATTCCTAATAGCACACACTACATAGATGCAAAGCACCAATTTGAAAGTAGTGTCAGCATCTTTTAACGCATAAGATAGATAGTATCTCCTTTTGCACAAAGACTAAGAAAATACATAAATGGTGTTAATGTAAGAACTAAAGACATTTTAAATGTATTCCTCGATTCTTTAAGATCAAAAGAAAAAATTTTAAAGAATCAAAATGTTCCCATAAACCTAGTTTTATTAAAAGGAAATCCTGCTTTCTTTCTTGCATTAACAAAAATATTCAACTATGAGGCTAAATTTTAAATGTTACTTTAAAAATTTAATAGCATGAACATTGCATTTAACATGAACGTCAATAGGCAAAAAAGACACACCCATTAAGTAGAGGTTTTGGTCAAATACATTACTATATTTGCATGACTTAAAATCATTCCCATATTTTACAGTATAGTTGAGGCATTAACCAGAAATGACCTTGACCCTTGATATCCTAGATTTAATAATCTTTAGAACAAAGTGGACTTTCTCTTATGCTTTAAGGGCAAATGAACCAAACTCTAAGGAATGCCACTGTCTGGGCCTTTGAACAAGATGAAAGTGACAAAGTCATGTTTGATGTATATAAATATTACTGAATGTGAATCCATTTTGATTTAATAAAAGGATAAATTTGTTTCACATCATGTGAGAAAAATATTCCCCTCCTCCTGAAAATGTTCTTTCACTCCCACTGCGGTTGCTACTTTTTCTGAGGCATGGGGCAGTAGGTGAGCACTGCTGCCATGAAAACAACATCTGTGGAGGCTGCAGCTACATGGGCCTCTCAGGATGCACTGCGGTGGGACATTCAGAGCATGGGAAGAGGAAAATGTGACATCGCATTTAAAGTCAAAAGTAAAGGATGTCATAGCAACAGTATAAATTCATTACTTGTAATATTGCAGTTCCCTAAGTTTTTGTTATTTTAAAACCTTCAGAGAAGCAATTTTTTCTTTTTAATATTTTACTGGTATTTCAACACCTAAAAAGCCTTAGAAAATTAAATCCTGCAGTCAAGATGTTTCAGAAATTTCCTTTTACTTTTTAGACTCTCAAATTTTCATTAACTGATTAATAATGGGGATTTTAGGTAATGTCCATAAAGAACTAAAAAATTCACTTTCCTAAGAACCTAAAAAATAAAAAGATGAAAAATAATTTCAACAGAAAATCTCTTAGAATAAAATGCTATGATGATTGATTTGGACTTAACTGGTGCTACTCTATAAACTGTGTCTATACTTCAATGCTAATCTCAAATATCATGATGGGTGATAGACCTGACTTCCTATATAACAGAGATTTGCTTAGCTGATGTCTTAAAGATCACAGTGACACACATATGGCCTCCATGGTCCTTGTCACCATTCTCACTGTGTGGAATGTACTGCACCTAAACCCATAAGAAGTACTGTGGTGGACATCATGGTTTCTGCCTGCCCAGAATCCTGTCTCTAATTTTCTTTGGAGAGTCTTTCTATTCCAAACTATGTGCAGTTAACACCAAACCCCATTCCCAGGGGATGGCAACTAGATCTCAGGTTATTCAATGAAACAGTCCATTCTCCACCTTCAGAGAGGCTAAGTGGGTATACTTTTCCCTGTAAGAATGGTTCTGAGACTCTAGCTGCAAATACTGACATCCCCCCTCAAAAAAAATCTGTTTTTTTCTACTTTCTAGGACTCAGTAGTACCTATAAGGGGCTAGCATATGGAAACAGGTCTGAGAATGAAGTGCAAACTGCAGAGACACCTGGTAACCTTGACTGACAGGGCCAACCATGCCTTAAATGGCAAGCCCTACACAAGGCTTTCTGCACCTATCAAATAAAATCTTTAAGCCAGCTGGAACCCATGGTGTCACTTGCAGCTGAAAGGATCCTCACTCCAAAGCATAATAAGCCTAAATATAAACATGACTGCTTTTGAAGTTTCGAATGGATTTTCCTCTTCATGTACATAATCTGCTTTACTCCTTACAATTTGGACTATTAACATTAAGTTATTCTTCCTTTCTTTAAATACATACTACATGAAAAAGTATGGGAGAAGTGAGGGGGCAATTAATCTGAAATTTCCCTCACATGGAAGAATTGTGGAGGTTACACATTTTAGGGCTTCAGTGATCCTGAAATCAATTCATCAAATGAAAGAATATACAGTATCAGGTGATCTTCATCAATCCTTGAATGATATGTTATCAAGCTGCTGCAAACTGCCCACATAACAGTCCTTAGAGAATGGCTCAAACAGTAAGACAGAGATGGAATCAGGTTAGGTGTGGGGATCCTTAAACTTTGCACATCTATGTGGGCACAGCCATTGTCACTATGATAAGAAAAGGATGATCTGGAAGATTAATCATGCCTCAAGCATACATAAGCATAAGGTCCAACAGGCCCATAGGATGACAGGCCTGGTGAGAAAAAGGCTCAGATACAAGATAGAGGGTCATGAGCATGCAGACAGCAGTTTAGGGCTGGACAGCACCTTCCACAAGAATGGGAGCAACCACCTCCCTGGGAGTAATAGCCCCGCTGTGTGCTCTGAATAAACAGGTTCCAGGTTTGTTCTCAATTGCAACTGGGTAGATATGGCTGGGACTAGGTAAACGTGTGGAGAGTGTGAGGTCCGCTCTCCATGGCTGTTTTTTCCAGGTGCCTCTCACAGGGATAGCTACCGCTCTTGGCTGCTTCATTGAATGTAGGTTCATGATTCAGCTCTCACCTCTTAAATTAGTTCAAGCTCTCACATTAGACACAATCACAGCTGGCAGTGCTTTCTGGTTATGTCTCAAAAAGACAGGAGTTAGAAAAACATTTTGAGATTTTCATTTAAGTTAAAACTGCAGCCTCTTCTGCCGAGTCCACCTCTTTTCTTTCTCCTGTCCACCCAATGACCTAGTAGGCCTGAGAGTAAGGGCAAGGGTTGGAGGTGCAAGAGACAAAGGAGACAGAGGAGTGGCTGTTTCAGGGTTTCAGGACCAGCTTTGATAGAGCATTGCCTAGGGGGAAGGAGAACTTGCCTCTAGGAGTCCCGCCCGTGTGGAGGGAAGGTACCTGCAGGCCAAGCACTCCTGCAGCTGTGCCTGTCCAGCTCACAAGGTCCACGCTGGATTCTACCTGCCGCATGCCATGGCCTGGCTAAATATGGCAGCTTCAGGGTTGTTCAGCAGTAACTGGAACACCAGAGCCCGGAAGGCAGGCTCGGGGCTGGCCTCTGTCAGGGTCCAGAGCCAGTGCCTTTAGATTTGACCCTGACAGATCAGCTGGCCTTCAGATCTCTGCATTCCAGTAGTAGGCAGGGATGCGCTCTTCCTCTGATCATCTGCAGCAGTCTCAATCTCTCCATCAATTTTCTCTGGAGTGGAATTTTTACTTTCACGCTTTTGTAAATACGTGTGTGTGTGTGTGTGTGTGTGGTTTTAATTCTACATGTGGGACAACTGACTTACGGACCAGGTTACCCTGGAAAGATCATTCATAAATCACAAGACACTGCATCTATACTCGAGGCAATGATGGAAAGGAACTCTGGGATATAAAGCACGCAGAAAAGGCTCGGAGTACGTTAAAGCATACTGCAAGTGCAAAACAAAGAAAGCGGTAGTGAGCCTGAGTGTGATGCCGCTGTACTTGTTACCACCTCGCACGCTTTTCTGTAAGGGGCCTCATCCCCTTTGCCTCCACCGCATCTTTAGCGTGCAGCCCAGGGTTAGACTCATCAACTGAGGGACTGAGGGAATGAACGAATGAAGGCTCATCAGATCCCCTGAGACTGCGTTTCTGGACTAGCGCAGGAGGGCAAGAGGCCCAGCTGCGTCCTCTAGGCCGGTGGCCGGGAAAAGAACACAAACATCCTAGACACCTGCCCGGGTCGGAGCTGGGCCAAGTGGGTGCCCACCGCGCCAGGTGCACCACCGGGAGTCCCAGAGCGGGCCCGCCCCGCGCGCGCACTGCACCCGGGACGGTCCAGCACGCGCCCGACCCGAGCCGCCTTCCCGCGCGGCTGCCCCACTCCCTGTGCCCGCTTGGGGGCGCTACCCTTCCACCCCGCGCTCCTACGCAAGCCACTCAGCCCTCTGCGATTCCGCTCGCGACCCTAACGCGCGCCGCCGCCTACCTGAGGGCTGGCGCGGGAGGCGCGCAGGAAAGGCCGAGGACGCCGAGCGGGGTCGGGTCACTAGGCGCAAGGCACGCGAAATGGAGGCCGCGGCGGACGGATAGGGCGCGGGAACGCGCGCACGCGCGGGCGCGCTCCCTTCCCTCTCTCTTCCAGTCGACTCGCGGCTAGAGCCCAACCCTGCTGCCGCGCGCCGCCCGCCTCGCCGCGCCTAATAACAACGGCGCCCTGGGTCAGGTGGCCGCGCGCGGACAGCACCGCCATTGGCCCGGCGGAGAGCGCGGCGCGCCAGGATTGGCTCGAGGGCGGATCCTGGGCGGGTTGAGGGCGGGGTTGCGGAGGGAGGCGGGTCCTGGCAGCGGAGGCGGGGCGAGGCCGCGGTCCGCGCCTTTGTGCCCGGCGCGCGCTCTCCGCCCCGCTCGGGCTGCGGCGTCCGCTGCATCAATAATTCAGAGCGGCGGCGGCGGTTGCGGGCTGGAGGCAACGCAGCGGCGGCTATGCATCCAAGTGCGGCTGGGCAGCCGCTGCACCCCTGAGGCCCGGGCGGGGCTCCCGGAGCATCCCGCTAGGGACGCTCGTTCCGGAGAGCGAGGGACAGCAAGAGTGACCGGGAGGCCTCGCGGAGCTGCGCCCCGAGCTGAGGAGGGGTCTTCAGAGAGGGGCTGGGGCGGGGGGCGGCTGGCGCGTGCAGCCCCCGGGGCGGGGGGCGGGGTGGGCGCCGGCGGCGCGATGCGGGGCGTCGTGGAGCTGCTGTTGCTGGGCGCTGCGTGCCTGGCAGGCCCGGCCCGCGCGCAGAATGAGACGGAGCCCATCGTGCTGGAGGGCAAGTGCCTAGTGGTGTGCGACTCCAACCCCACGTCCGACCCCACGGGCACAGCCCTGGGCATCTCCGTGCGCTCTGGCAGCGCCAAGGTGGCGTTCTCTGCCATCCGGAGCACCAACCATGAGCCGTCCGAAATGAGTAACCGCACCATGATCATCTACTTTGACCAGGTGAGCGCAGTTTCTTCTAGGTGCACATTGGATCTGGGATGTGGGTGGAAGCAGCGGCAGAAGACCGCTGCTTGGGACTTGCAAGGGCTCAGTGGAGGCGCGGGAACAGCCGCCGGGACTCACTCTGGTCTTGCTTCGTTCCCATCTCCTAATAGGTGCTAGTGAACATCGGGAACAACTTCGATTCCGAACGCAGCACTTTCATTGCCCCGCGCAAAGGGATCTACAGTTTTAACTTCCACGTGGTAAAAGTCTACAACAGACAGACCATTCAGGTTAGCTACCGCCCTGGATCAGGCCCTGGCCCCTGTAGGGTACTGCTAACCGCGCGCGGGCTCTGTAGAGGTGGGGGACAGGCGGCAGCTGCTTGTGCCCGGGTAGTTCCAAGGGACAGATAATAGAGCCTCGCAGTTCTGCAGCTGGGACTGGCCCTTGCTTTCTCAGTCCCTTGCTCTTTCGACTCATCTCCATCCCCAGAGTGTTTTCTTCCTCTTTCTGGGCCCCTTGGAAGAGGTCCCCGGGCTTTCCTAGGGAATTCCAAAGACTTTTTGAGACAGTTACCGCTAAGCATACAGACAGCCCTATCTTCCGTGAGCTTCTTAGGACTGTCGCCATCACTACCAGTACCTTCGACCACTTGCCGCAACCCCGGCGCTAAGAGGCGGCTTGTACTCCTGCCTTCAGCCCTGGGGATGGGACAAGGTCCGGTTTTTCTAAACGGGTGGCCGGGGGCATCCCTTTATGGGTGACTGATTGTTTTGAAGTAGCAGCCCAGATAAAGCAGCAGTCTAGGCGGATGAAAGATGAGGATAGAAGGATGCACAGTGCCACTCCTCCTCGCTCCATCCTCCTCCAGCCAGCGCTCTTTGCTTTCAAGTCCCCAAAGACGCCCAGGTGTCTTATAAGCCCAGACAGAAACCTAACGCACAGCGGGGAACAGTGACCTGGCCCTGAGCTGCCGTGGCCACCGCAAGGGCAAAGCAGGCTGCGGCGGGCGCAGGCTGGAGCTGGTGGGGATGGAGCCAGCGTTTTGGAGATGTAGCGGAGCGCACCTGCGTGGGCGCTTTTTAACCGGGAGTCTCCATTGCGACCCAGCAGCTGGGCCGGGAGGGACCACATTTTCTAGTTTGGGTTTGGTTTTTCAGGAGCGGAGTTACCCGAGTTTCTCTGTGGGGTCGATGGAAGCGAGAGAAATGTGGAAGGTTCCCGGTGCTAAAGCCTGCGATTCACTAGCTTGGGCAATGCACCCTTCGATTCTCTGGGCGGGTGTACAGTTGAGAAACTGGGACAGAGACGTCTCCTGAGGAGGTGGGAGCAGACGCTTCCTCCCATCCAAATTATTTGGCTTCTACTCTAATGGGACCTTCTGCTGTAAACTGCAGATACCCGCTTCTTCCTGCCGACCCCTCCCCGAGGCCTACGAAGCTGTTCCCCTCACAAGGCGACCTCACGGCCGCCAGCGCCCTAGTCTGGGTCCCGTCTCTTCTGAATCAGGTCCTTCTCCTTTGCAGGTGAGCCTCATGTTAAACGGGTGGCCGGTGATTTCAGCCTTCGCTGGCGACCAGGACGTGACCAGGGAGGCAGCCAGCAACGGAGTCTTAATCCAAATGGAAAAAGGCGACCGAGCATACCTCAAGCTGGAGCGGGGGAACTTAATGGGGGGCTGGAAGTACTCGACCTTCTCCGGATTCCTCGTGTTTCCCCTCTGACCGCCTGCTAAACGGGATGGAGTCCGGGAGAGGGCGAAGGCAGGAGGGGGAGAGACCAAGAGGCTGAAATTAAGAAGGCGAGAAAGTGGCACCACTTGAAACTTCCCACGTTCCCTGTCCTCATCGGGTAATCAGGCGCGCACGGCTGTTGGACAACTTGGTGTTTCCTTGTTAGAAGTAAATTCTGCTTAGCTCCGCGCACTCCCGTTTCCAAAAATAAACTCTCCTCCCCCAGTCCAGTTGCAGTGATCGAGAAGACAGACTGCCTTGTCATTGTTTCTTACTCCCATGTTCATGTTCTCAGCGATTTATTTAAAAGAAACTTTGTATTTAACTATATAATGTGGAATATCTTCCCCTAGGCCCCCTCTGAATCTCTACTTACTAAAATCTAGTATTTCCCTCCTCCCTCTTTTAGTTTGGTGAGGGGATGAGTTTTTTGTTTCACTTCTGTTTTTGTTTCTTAATGGGGAAAGTCCTTTTAATCTGACAAGTATTACTGTTCTTCTGGTTACGTTGTATCCTCAGCTGCCTGTTAGCCAAGAAAGGATTCACCTCGCTGGTGGCTGGTTTAAACTATACATAAACATATATCATTTGTACACGAAGAACTCTTCCCAGTGGAAACTGGCTGCGTTCCCGTATTTCTATGTCCTGTTCGGAGTGGTCGTGAGTCTAAGGCTGCTTGGTGTCTGATGCCCTTGTCAACACCCTCGTGCTCTGTGGCCCCCTACCTGCCCAGGAGGGTCTTCTGAACGCCTCCTCCTCCCCTGTACCATACGTGTGAATAGCCAAGATTTCATTTTGCTTTACTCCAATAAAGTCAAAGTGAGACTTTTATTTTTCTGAAACAGCTTTCTGAACTCCGCATCTTCCCAGGCTTCAAAGGTGAAGCTGGGGACCCAGGGTGCCTGGGCAAGATTTAGAGAAGCAGGCACGAGAATGCCACCAGAAAGGCCTGGCGGGTTGCAAGGGCTGATACAACACTGATGTGGAGCTCCTGCCTGCACCAGGCCTAAACTGGCCTGCTTCGCCTTTGCGCCCTGCTTTGTGTGGCACAAACCTAAGAAATGGGGTCCCTGGCTTGAGAGCGAAGTTTGAGTTTTTCGGATTCCAAATACATCGGAATCATCCCCGTTGGAAGACCAGAAACCAGCCTGCTCCAAGTGGCAGCTTCCCCGCGCCTTCTGCTCCCGGATGTCCCCAGCCCCGGTCTGCTCCGCAATTCCTGAAACAGCATACGTTTTATACCAACGCCTCTGAATCCCGAGTCGCAAGCCAATGACCCGGCACCCTGGACCTGTAATCACACTCATTCGCAGGACTTTTCTTGGAGAGGTTCGTCCAGGAGTTTTGATTGTATTGGAACATAATGTGAAAGCAAAATTGAAATAAACGACTTCGTTTTAAGTCTGGAAGTCTGACCCAGTAGCTTAGGCAGCAGTGGGGAGGTTGGGAGTTGGGGAGCAGGTGGGTGGCGAGGGCAAAGGGCAGGATCCGAGACTTTGTGGCTGCTCTGCTTCCGGTCCCTCGGGGGATTTTCCTGGCCTGAGATTTAGGGTTGAATTTCTGGCTCCAGGAGGAAGAAGAGATGAAGAGAGGGGATGATAAGAGCACAATAAGCGACTTTGCGCGGATTTATTCTTGCCGTTGGTCTGATTTAGAGATTTCCTGAGCACGGACACGGCCCGGAGTCGAAATCTAGGCTCTTTCTGCCCCACAATTTAGGCGACCCTTAAAGGCCAGAGGATAGATGGGGACTTCGCAGTGTGGAGAAGATCACCTTTTTCTTCGTTCCAATTGCTCCTCTTCTCTCTAGTCAGTAGTCCCAAGAGAAGGGTGGTTGAGGAGGAACAGGTGGGCCTTAAGGAACTGAAAAAGAAAGCCTGTTCTTTGTTCATGAAGACATACATTGCCTGTGGTTTTCCTTCGGGGAAGGAGAGGCCAGGGACTCCTTGATGGTCATAGAAGTACCTAGATCCAAAGGAACCACAGTGCAGAGCCTGCCCTCCTGCAAGCAGAGACCCCCGCAGGGGAGAAACTCAAGGCTGACTGGGGCGGTAGTGGAGGAGCCTGTAAGCAGAGTCCAGAACACCCCAGAGCTCACCAAGCCATTTGTATGTAGTTCCCCTTCTTTCTGAGGATAGAAACTCTTGGTTTGTTGTCCGCGCAGTTAGGGGACCACCAGGCTGTAGTGAAGGGCAGCTCTCTCTCACAGCCACAGTTTGTCTACTTCTATAAAGATGGAAAGGGATCCAAGCATCTCCAAGAGTCCTTCCTGTATTGCAGATGCAGCTGTTCTCCGTTCCTGGATCTGAGGTGGGCAGGTACTTTTGCCCAGGTTAGTAATCCTGGTTCCGTGTGTATGTTTGTGTCGGGGAACTGTACATGAGGAAATGGGGCACACTAAACTTCAGAGCTGGGGCTCAGAGAGTCATAGCCAATGGACCCTGAGGGGGAATGAGATGGAAGGTTTCTCCAAGATGCTGTCCTGGCACAGCCGACCCCTCCTTGGAGGAGGGTCCCTGCCTCTCCAAAGCCTGAATCGGACACTGGAGACCCTTCTCCATCTGGCTGCAGCCTCTTCTTCCTCCTCCTTCCTCCACCATTCTGTGGCTGCATCTCCCATTGTTATCTTTGGATCTCCACACCTGTTATCTCTGTCCTGAAAATTGAAGGATATATATTTTTTCCTGAACTTTTCAAAATCCTATCCCAGGAGGATCTGTGACATTCAGGGACATAGGTGGCCCTGTTCTCCAACCAGATCTTGTTTGGAGCTGGGCTTATCTCCTACTTTGCTCTGTGTCCCACGGGGCAGTGGTGGATCAAACTAGCAAGCCCTTAGACTTTATAAACTGGTGCCCCTGCCATGGGCTTTCACATCTGTCGAACTGCCCTCTTGTTCTGGCCAGAGCTTCCCCCTAACCTGTGTGGGCTGTGGATAGCTTCCCTCAAGCCTAATGGGGCAACAGGCACCTCCTGCACCTCTTGAGCAGAAGGGGGAGGGAGGGAGTCACTTTTGCCTGAAACGGAGAAAATTTGAGCTCCAGACTGGAGGTCCCCAGATTCCAACTGGTGTATTGAGGATCCAGAGGAACAGAGAGGAAAGGGTCTGGAGATTAGTTCTTTCCAGCTCCAGCCAGGGACTGAGGAAGGGGGGCTAAAACCTATGATGTGGATTCTTCTAAGGCTTTGAATCCTCTATATCCTCGCAGATCTCCAAGCCCTGTCTCCTGCTGTCACTAACATAAAATACCTTAAATCCGATCCTATAGGTCAGCGATGCAGAACCTTTTGGAGCTTTCAGGGGTATGAAGCCCAAAGTGGGGATGTGCCACATGTGCCATGGGTTCCCCACCGCAGCTCTGGGGGATCCAGAGCCACGTTCTCCTTCAGTCTTGCCATCTGAAAAGCTCCTTCCCAGCCGATCCTCTTGGTGATTTCCTCCTCTCCTGCCTCCTTTCCTCTGGGCAGAGCTGTCACCTCTTTTCTGGTCTCCCTCTTTGGAAAGTGGGCTCTCTTGCTAGTGGTTTCCCCTCAAGTCCTGGGGAAACCCCTGGGTATCTTCAGCCCAAAGTTCAGCTAGGCCTAGGACATGGTAAGGGGAAACTTAGGAGGCTTCTAGCACCCAACAAGCTGGCTTCTTTGTCTGGTTCTCCATGCTGTGCCAAGCATTTCTTGAGTCTGGTAGGTGGGGGTCGCTGCTTTTTGCACAAGATTGTCCAGTTGAGCCTTCCTGTGCTGTAGGAGAGGTGAGCACTCCTTCCTTGATGCAGTGGACTGCTGGTGCAGACTGGGCTGGTCTGCTCCACTCCTAATGAGAAAATAATAACCTAGATGGAGTGGGAGCCTCTGCTGGCTCCTTAATTGTTGGCTTAATGGGTTGATAGTGGAGGCTGCCCTGCAGTGGTAAGGGTCAGGATTCTCTGTTAGGCCTTAAGGAATGTGTTAGGGTCCAGTGGACAGCAGGTGTCCTGCAACCTCTGGCTTTACATGTGACCTTACATGACCCTTTCCTCCAGTCACAGATCTGTTCCTGAATCTAAACCTTCCCTCACCTAGTCACACACGTCTGAGCAGAAGCTTGGTCAATTCTGTCACTCCCAGGGGCATTTAAGCAAAATAGGAAACTCTACCTTACTCTGAAAGACCCTGTCTCCTGGAACTGAAGCCGAAGCTTGAAGGGAAAGCTCAGACCCTCTATCTTTTGAGCTTTTTCTGTGGAACAAAGAAAGGTTGCTTAGGGGACCATTACAAAGGATTCCGGGATCTTGTGGCATCCAGATCTTCACTGAAGAGTCCTATTCTCTCTCTGAGCCTCAGTCTCTTCATTTAAAATGGGAACAATAATGTCTTCACAGCAATATAGAAGGGAAAACTATGCTGAAAGGTATTTTAAAGCACTTAGCCTTGGTCAAGACACAATGCTGAAAAAATGACAGCAATAAGGAAAAATAATAGCGACCCAGAGGATCACGCTGTCATAGAAGCAAAATGTAAGGGAGCACCTGAGTGGATCCCCACAGTGAACAGAGAGGGAACTGAAGCCAGGTAGGGGGAGGAACATGGAACCAGTAAGTATGAATGGTAGTGACAGGAATACGATCCTGTGCTTTATCTTTTCCCTGGCACTTCTTCCATCACTACCCTGCCGTCAGCCACAAGAGTAGGAGATTTTATGCCCTAAATGTCTTCCATCACTGCTTCTGTTGCCGCTTGTGCCTCAGCACTTGTGTGGAACACTGTGGGTGAGTATTCTCTTTGTCTGCATGCTTGTCCATCAGAGCACAAGGCTAGTTTTCTCTCTGTGACCCTTTGGAAGGCATTCCCTTCCAAGGCAGTGACTATCCTCTTCATTGTTCTTAGCTCAGGGCCTCCCAAAGTACCTGGCATAGAGAGTTTCCTGTGATGGTGTCGTGAGCCAAACCGCACTGTGCCCAGCACTCAGTCCCCGCTGTCCTGCCCACCTCCACATGCTGCTGACAAGAACATTGGCATAGAGATCCTCCTTGACCTGGGCAACCAGCACTAGCTTCACTTGCTCCCAACTCTTCTTCCCATTTTGTCCTTAGCCCAAGTTGTTCCCAGGAAGTCCCAGCTATGACCTTTGGTGACAATGAGCGGTGACAGTAAGGAAGTGGCCATGATTAGACATATGGTCCCATGTTCAAGCTTATTGCCAGTTCTTCTCTGGGAAGATGTTTTCTGTACATGATAAAGCTGCCTGAGCTTCATTAATAGTGGGGAAACGTCATGGCTGATGTCAAGAGGGAGCACTTCATAGTGATCTGGAAGGTCTTCCAGCTGTGTGGTTACAGCCTAGGACCTAAAGAATTGCTGCTTACCTTGCTGAGTTCTGAAGAGTTCCAGAAAGGGGCATAAGGTCAGGGACCAAAGATATACTTCTTTCTGACCTGGGCAAGCTCCACCCTGACCTCAGGGCTCTATTTGAGCTCTACTTCATCTGAAGAGCCTCCCCCCTTATGGCCACCTGAACTTCTCTGGTTAGATCATACTCTGACCACCACTCTATGGATGCTAACCTCCATGAAGACTGGGCCCTGGTGTCTGTTCCCAAGAATGTGTACCCAGGACCTGGCACAGTGTCAGGGGCAGGAGATGATCTTTCCGTGTTCCTTGAATAGATGATCAAACATGGGACTGGGAGGACAGCTGAGTGGGAGAATTGTTGGTTGCATTGTGGACACATCAGCCTGACCCACCAGACTATGAGCTTCACAGAGATATCTATGTCATCTCCCTTGTTTGCAGTTATATTCTAAGTGCCTAGCAGAGTGTCTGGAATGCAGCCAGTGTGAAGACTATTTCTTAAATAAATGTAGTACTCTGGATGTGGGACTCACTGCACTGTGAGATTCTGGAGTGCAAGCTCAGCATTGCACTCCTCTCTAAATCATCGCCATCCCTTGAACAGCCACATTTCAGATAGAACTGCTTTGTTTCTGTTGTCTGGGGCTGACCTTACATACAAGTTATCTTTGCATGCTGCTTGCCCAACCCATGCGTAATATGCTATAAGCACCCTAGAGGCTGAGGCCCCTTCTCACTTTTCTTAAAGGACAAGAACATCTTTCCATGCCTTCCAGCATTGAGGAACATGATTCAATACTAGTTGGATGTTCTGTGAATCCAGCATCAAACAATTTAGTCATGGCAACTTGTAGGTATCAAAGGCCTTAGTGATGATAAGGTCCTGTGATGGCAGTGAATCAGGGAAGTCCAGCAGGTTGCCAGGTGCTAAGGGTAGCCAGCTGGAGTCTTAGCCAGGGGTGGGCTGGTAACTCCTTGCTCACAGCAGCCATAGTGTCTCCAAGGCTTTGTTCTAGCTGAAAGCAGCATGAACTCTGCACTTCCTTCATAGTTATGGGTTCTGCTGCAGACCTTAGAGGAAGAGCTGGCTTAGCTATTTCCTTCTAAATGAAATCAAGGATTCCCCAAATCCCTTCCATTCTTCAGCCTCAGTGTTCAGCTGGGAGTTCAGCCCAATGAAGAATTCTCTGGAAAGCTCAGCTAGCCAGCAGCAGCCTGCTTACTCAGGTGAGGCACCAGGAGCCCTTTCTTCCATCATCAGAAATTACTGCACACTTTCTGAGAAACTTTCAAAGAGGGAAGAGGGAGTTACTAACAAAAGAGAGACAACTTGTCATTTCTTCCTCCTCATTTAAAAGGAAGCTGTGTGCTCTGCCCAGGTCTTGTATTAGGAGGACTCCTTTGTATTCTGAGAGGCTAAAAAATAAACTCCCCAGTGCATACTTTGCTGAGAAGTTCAGATGATTTTATAATGGCTGAGTGGCACCAAATACAGCATTAAGATGCAGCTGATGGGGAGCCTGCTATTTTACTAACTCATCTTGATCAGAGTTGGTCAGTCTAGGTCTTAACAATGCTCTAAATGCTCTCTCTCCTCCTTCCTTCTTGAAGGAGTTCATTTCAGGTGGACAGATTATTTACTGATTCTGGAGATGCTGAGGGAGAGCGCGTGTTTGCAATACCAATTGAGCTAAGGATGCCGACTCACAGCTCATCCTCACGTGGCGTCTGAGTGTCTGCTGCTTTTCCTTTTTCCTTCTCTGGGCTCTTGATGCTTCCCAAGTGGGAGCATGTTTGGCAGGTTCACCAGCATGTGGGACGAAATCATCTACTGCATCAGTGACTGACAGTGGTGCTCTTTGAGGCTCTGGAGTTTTCAGCCATTTTCCTTCATTGCCAAAATGTGTCCCTATCTCTGTCATAAGAAGTTGGGGTCCAGGCTGAGCACAGAAACAAGCCCATTGCCTGAGGAGTGATACCATATCACCTGTAAGGTTCCATGACAACTGGAGGACTACAAAGTGCAAGACTTTCTGAGTGGCAGTTAGATCTTTATGGCAGAGCTTCTAGCTTGAAGCGACCCCTGGAATCTTGCTTTCTCTCATCTGTCCACAGAATGAGCCATCTGATGACTGGCTCTTGGTGCTGTGACATGAATCTTCTCTGGGCGTTTCTGAATCCAAATGGGCCAAAGCGTGCTTCTGAAAAATCCCAGAGAAGGCCCTCCACAGGTCTGTAATCATCTTGGTAACACTAGGAAAAAGAAGCACATGGCCTCTTATCACTGAGCTCGTCATGCTTAGGAGGATTCGGCCTATGCCAACTCAGCATTCTTCAACTCACTTTGGGCAAGAGAAAAAACAAATCTCAGCACAGAGCACACCCTAACTGTACTTTTTCTTCAACTCCACTCACTTTCCTACTCTGGGTAGACGTAGCAGAAAAAGGAAAAAGTCTGTCCAGCAGCATCTTCTTTCACACTGCAGTGGCTCATACTTGTGCCTTGCCTCTTGAACAAGAGGAAGATCTTGACGTCTTTGTCCTGATGTTCTTCTTGCACCAGTCTACTCCCATGAGGCCCAAAGAAGGCCTCAAAACAAACTCGTTAGTAAGTAGTGCACCTCTCTGGTCACAGTTTGTAGCTCTAAAATGGTTCACTTCCAACTGGCTCAAAATTTAGCAAAATAAAATAATTCTAAAGTACAAAAATCCCCCACTAGGCCTGCACCTAAGATAATCCATAATGAACCAAATATTCTTACAGTGGCCACAAGGACTGTATGAATAGGACCTGCAGACCTCTGTGACATCGTCTTCCACTGTTTTCCTCTATCATAGAACCTGTTTTTTTTTTTTTTTTTTTTCCCATTTCTAGAAAATGCCAAGCTCTCTTTTGTGCCAGAGCTTTGCACATGTTAATCCTTTGGGAAAAAAAGAACTCTCATCCATCTTCTACTTGTCTTGTGTTTTTCCTTCTATTCTTTTAAATCTAAGCTAAGATGCCACCATTTCCTGATGACTGCTTCCTTTACTTCTAGCTGAGGTCTGTCACACTGCCCTGGTTGGCTTTTCCCATAGTAGCCACATAACCCTAAGAAATGCTTGCTTATGGCTTTACTGTCTCTCAACCTCCTTAGAGACAGAGAGCTCTGCCATGTGTCTCACTTTATTCACAGACTTTGAACGAGAGCCTGGGAGAGTGGAAGACTGATTCATTTATGAATGACTGAATGGCAAGCCATTCCTCTAGCCACATTCCTCCATCAGAGAAGAGCTATTTTCTCATTTGTCCCTACACTCAAGAGCTTAGAAGTTTGAGGGAGCCTTTAAATGAATGTCACCCATCGGAAGCCACAGTCATACTGAGGTGAAGTAGGCTGGCAACCATGATATCCACGATGAGGGCTAGAAAACTGGCTTTTCAGCCCCACACAAAAGGACTGGATTTCTTACATGGCATCATCTGTTTTAAGACTGATTAGTTGAGCTGGATCATGAGATTGGGCCAGGGAAAACTGAAGTAAGCTGTGAATGGTGATTTTTCCTTATAGAAATTATCCGCCAACACATAGACATGGATAGGAAAATAAGGACCTTGGTCAGGGACAGAGAGGGGCAAGCAGTCAGGATGTCACTCCTGGGAGTGTAACTGAGTTTGGAGCAGAGGTAGCTGGCAAGGTGAGGACTGAGAGAACAAAGTGCAGGCTGAAGGATCAGAGTTGCAGGAGAAGACAGCTTCTTGTCTGTCCCCAAGAGAAGGGAAGGTAGAAGGAAGGAGCAAGGTATTCTGAAGTTGTTGGAAAGATGTGTCCTTAGGCCACCAACTACCCTACCCCCCAAAATATATTTGAATAACTTGGTGTTTTCAGTCAAATATTCATCTGACAATCCTTGCCTCCCAATCACTGAATATACTCTTAGCACCAGCTATCCAGCTGTGCCCCAGGGCCTAGGGAAGAACCTAGGCATGGAGTCTATCTGGAGTGTATCCTAGAGAGGATAAAAAAAAATAATTAAGGCTGGAGACATGTATTTGATATAACTATTTTACTAGAATTAATTATTTCCTTCTGTTTTTATTTATTTATTTATTTTTTTTGTCTTTTTGAGACAGGGTCTCACTATGCAGTTTAGGCTGGCTTTGAGCTCATTTTTGTAGCCCAGGCTGGTCTCGAACTCACACCGATCCTCCTGCCTCAGCCTCCCAAGTGCTGGGATTACAGGCGTGCGCCACCACGCCCGGCTTCCTTCTGTTATGATTTAGATGAAAATGTCCCCCAGCCTCACGAGGTGGCTAGATCGTGGAGCTGCTACCCTCATCAGGTGGTCAGCCCACTGATGAAGATGTAGCTGTCTTGCTTTTAGCAAGTATGGCCTGCTTAGAGGTGGCCGGTGGGTGCACAACCTGGATGGCCAACTCTGTCTGCCCAGCTCCTCCTCCTCTCTCTGCTGCCATGAGTGCAGCACCGTTTCCTCTGCCACAGCCTTCTGCTATCTTGTTTCTGCCTTGGAGAGAGCCAACCCAATCTGTCAAAGAGCACATTTAATCCATCAGCAATGTCCTATGAGCAAAGTCCTCTAAAGTCAACCCACAGTCAGTGGGGCTGGGTCACCGTCGTCTCTCTCAGACAGGAAAGTCCCCTACTGTGTCCTAGCTTGCTTGCTTACTGCACTATGTCTGTCCTTCCTTCTGTAGCCCATGCATAATCTGGCTAAGGGGCGAATCAGATTGTGGTCTTCTTCTGCCAACTGTGTGGTACAGTGGCCTCACCACTCACTTAGAATGCAATATAAACCATTTCCTATGACCCCCTCATGGTCTGCCTGCACCTTACTCCGTCTCATCGCTTCCCTGACCTCATCCACTGCTAGCCAGAGGGCTTCTGTGAGTTGTGCCTGCCCATTTCTGCCCGTGAAGATTCTGATTCCATAGCTCTTTGAGAGACCTGGAACTTTCTGCATCATCACAAGTCCTACCTGTGATTTTGCAAGGTAGCATGGTTTTGCAAACCACTGTTCCTGATACATGGCTTGGGATGTGACCTGGAGGTCGTGATTCAACACCTGCCAAGTAGAGTCAGCATCTGTGTGGAGTGCTCAGGGTGAAGTGAAAGATGGGAGGAGAACAGGGTTACTTATTACCTCCCATAATGAAGTCTGATTATACAAAGGATGTGACTATGTGGTTTTGAAGAGACTATCTGAGAGGAGTAATTAGCATCAGCTCCTTTACGGGAGAAAGGGGCAACCTGCCTGTGTTGGCAAGAGCATCCGCCTCTCAGTTGGAGGCCTGGGTGGCTGTTTGGTGACTACATCCTTCACTTTCTGCCTTAATGGTGACAGCCCACTGCAGCACACTGTGTTTCTGTCTGGCTTCCGCAAGGATAATGAAGGCAGCTTCACAAGAGCTCTTGTACCAACTGTACCCGCTGGAGAGCCTGCCCACCTGACTCTTGTCATTTTAATTTGGCCCCACACACTGCCAACTTCTACTTCCTTTCCTGCCCTTTGCCAGTCTTGGAAATTCTTGTCCCCTGAAATATGAGCACCAGTACTTTCTCTCCCTCATCCTTCCCATGCAGTCCTGGCCCCCAGCCTGGTCTTAGAAGACTCTGCCCACCCTTCACCACTTCCTTGAGTGATTGCTGTGTCAGGAGCTCTGACCTCTTTTTGTTAGGATGTCAGCTTAATTTCTAAGTCAAAGAAAACCTGCTAAAGACATCAGAGGCCCTCATCCATAGTCTTCTGACTTGAGCCTCATCTTGGTGGTTCTATTAGGACTATTTGGTTTTAAGGAACAGAACTGGCTTTTTTAAGCAGAAAAGGAGTTTCTTCACTTTCCCTGGGGCAGCGTACAAAAGCAAAGGGGAGATTAAGAGGACAGTTTTGGAAAAAGCAAGAGCGGGACAGCTGTGCAGTGGAGAGGCACAGGGATAGGAGCTGGTGACAGTCCCTTCAGGGGCCCACCTTTGGGGTGCAGCAAAGACAGTCATTTTTATTTCTGTCACTAGGCTCAAGATTTCACATTCCTGGAGAGAAGACTGCATCACAAACTGGCCCTTTATCTAGAGGAGGACTGGACATGTTGATATTTGCCACAGTAGGCTGTAGACAAAAGAGCCAGTGCTGTGTTGCAAGGGGAAGTGATGGCTGGGAGTAGGGACTCTTGTGTCACGCGGTCTAGTTTGTATCCTACCTTTGATGAGCTGTGCAGTTTTCAGCAAGTTATGTATTTTATCTAGGCTTCTTCACTTGCAGAAATGGCGATAATAATAATGCCTACTTTCCACAATTATGTTCAAGCTTTTGAAGTGATGGTAGGCACTTCATGAATGTTAGTTATTATTAGTAAGACCAAAAGGAGCACATGTGCGTGTGTGCACACTGATATTGGGTGGACAGCAATGCCAGTGTTCCTTTATGGATCTCTGTATATCCCTCCAACCCTGCGATCAGGTTTCCCTGTGGCTTCTTAGCTTCTCTCCTAGTGTTGGTAGTGATGAGTCCAGAGAAGCCCTAGGTTCCTGTGAACAGGGAAACAGGCAATGCAAAGAACTGATTGACTTTCCGGCAGTGATGACCTCCCCACGAGATTATACCTCTTGCAAAAGATCTCCTTCATCCCTCTCCGGAGGAGGAGAAGAGGAAGCACAAGAAGAAGCACCTGGTGCAGAGCCCCAATTCCTACTTCATGGATGTGAAGTGCCCAGGATGCTATAAAATCACCACGGTCTTCAGCCATGCGCAGACAGTAGTTCTGTGTGCAGAGCTGCCCTTTGCCAGTCTTGGCTGGCAAAGGGCAGGAAAGGAAGCCAGTCTTGGCTGCTCCACTGTCCTGTGCCAGCCTACAGGAGGAAAAGCAAGGTTCACAGAAGGATGTTCCTTCAGGAGGAAGCAGCACTAACAGTACCCTCAACCAAGATGAGTGGGAAGCCATCCCAATAAACACATTTTGGATACAAAAAAGAAAAAAAAAAAAAAAGAAAAAAAAAAGAACTGATTGAGAACATGGACTACTTTAGAGAAAAGTAGATTTGTTTCAAATATTGACCCTGCTACAAAGAGTTTGTGTGACCTGGGTAAGTGGTGATGTATCTCTGCACTGTACAGGAAGCAAAATAATAAACAGCTACTTAATATTGTTAGGAGATCCCATTCCTTCATGGAAAACTCAGTGATTAAGCTGTGACTCTGAGCAAGGCACAGGAATCCCTGCCCTCAGGCCTGTAGGCAAACTTCGATCTAATCATCCCAGAGCTACGTAATCACCAATGGATGCAATGGCTGTGAGGGAAATGCCTACTTGCAAAACCATGGGCCATAAGGGAGTCTGATTTTGAGCTGAGATGTGAAGGTAGCAATTAGCTAGGCCAAAGCAGGAGTGGGCAGAGCATTCCAGGCATAGGGAGCAGAGTGAGTAAAACCTCTACCGTGGAAGATCTCACCTGTGGAAGTTCTGTAAGGTCTGAGGAAAGGTCAGTGTTTCCCCCAAAATAGGATAGAAAAGGAGGCCAGATGAGGCTAGAGCACTGTCAGCCCAATCATGCAGACCCGAGAAGCCAGGGTAAGCATTTAGGTCTCTGAATGTAGTGATTCCTGAAAGCAGGGAGCCCCTGCTAAGAGATTTAAAGCAGGGGAGACACAGGGGCCCTTACATCTGCAGGACAGCAGCTGGCTGCTAGAAAGAGGAAGGCCTGGAGAGGAAAGAGGCAGAAGCGTGCACATGGGACCAACTGTGCCAATCACTGGGCTTAGGGCTAAAAGCAGTTGGACTAGGACAGGGACAGAGAAGTCAAACTGTAGAGGGAGTTGAAAGAAATTTGGCAACTAAGTCCTTAGCATTTAGTGAATGATGGTATGGAGGTGAAGAGAGATTTGTCAATAGGTTGTGGTATCTGATTTCGCCAAGATATCTAGTCATGCTATAGGATTGGCAGTATTGACACTATCTGGGGAGAAGTGAACCTGAACGGGGATGAGATCAATGGGGGACATGCTGTATGTGAGGTCCTTTGAGATCCCATCGCACGGGCAGGTAGATAGATGGTTATCAGAGTCTGGAAGCCATAGGATGGATGGGTCTGAGCTAAAAAAATAAATTTGGGCCTTTGTACAGGTAGATTAAGAAGCCCCAAGAAAAGACACAAGAGTCAGGGAAAGCTCTGAGCAAAAACTGTCATGTTGTTGCAGAGACTTCAATGATCTCTCTCTCTCTCTCTCTCTCTCTCTCTCTCTCTCTCTCTCTCTCTCCCCCACTTCCCCATAGCCAAATCTGTCCTCTTGAGGCTGCTTCTATGATTGGCTTCTTGTACAATGTGCTTTACCTCCTATTGGGACTTGTTTATTTGATTAGCTTCTCTTGTCACCTAATAAAGGTTAAGGATCCAGAAGGGGCTCCATTACAGCGGGTGGGGGAGGGAGATCCTGAGGCCCAGAAGAGGGTCTTATTAAGCTCCTCTCACCTACGCCCAAGCACACAAACAATTCAAGCCTGACACTTTGATTGAACTTAATTTCTTTCTTTCTAATGCCTTCCCTGGAAGAATTATGAGCTCAGTTTCCCCTGACAGCACCAGAGGGAGGACAGTATTGGCAATGGCATAAAAGCTGAGGAGCGAGGGAAGAGCAAAAGATGGAGCATTTATCCTGAGCAGAGTCCTGAAGCATCAGCTACCTTCTGAGTGAGAGAGAGAGAAAAACCAAGGGCTTTAAAAATAGAACAGCTTAATGCTTCAGGTGGAGAAAACAATCCAGAGTAAGGCTGATGTTTCTTATTGAAAGAGACTGATCCACTGTGAACCAAAGGAACTCCAGGTCTCAGATAGGAGAAAGGGGGAAGCAGGGCATGAGGAGAAAGGGGCCAGGCTGGACTCTGCTTCTGGAACTTTGACTTGGAATCTGCCAAGATGCTTCACAAGGAAGGGCCAGGTGGGTCCCTTAGTGGAGGCAGCAGTGTGCCTGGAGTCAGTAATAAGCAGGGGGAGATGGCTGCTCCACGAAGAGCCCAGGACATCTGTGTGCAAGCACAGATTTTTGTCTTCAAAGTAATCACCAGAAGATAGAATTCTCCAAGTGATGACAGCATTGGAAAATGCCTCCTGCTGTGGAGGTTCAGGGACAGGAGGGAACAGATAGAAACACACGCACCCATGTTATGGTAGAAGAGGTGCCCAAACTCTTGTGACGCCTTAGTGTGAGTCAAGAGTTTCAGGGAGGAGGGGATACTATGCTCAATAGCCTTCATTTCTCAGAACAGTTTCAGACTCACAGAAAAATGGGGAAGGTGGCACAGGGTTCCCACACACCCTCCTCATTGGATTTTTCCTACTATCAATTTCTTACATTAGTGCTATCCATTTGTAACAATGAATTCATATTAATATATTATAATTACTATCCATATTTTCTTAAATTTTTTAGGTTTTATTTAACATCATTTTCTCATCTGGGGTCCCATCCAAAAGATCACATCATATCAAGCTATCATATCTCACGAAGCTCCTCTTGACTGCGATGCCTCAGAAATTTCCTTGTTTTTGAGGACCTCAGAAGTTTTGAGAACTGTCAAGTACTTTGAAGGATGTCCATCTGTGGGGATTTATTTAACATATTTCTCATGATTTGATTGGAGTTGTGGAATTGGGGGAGGAAGATTGGAAGTAAAATGTATTTTTCATCACATTATATCAAAGTTGTGCCCCACGAACATGTTCCTCACTGTTTATCTTGACCTTTGTCTCCTAGATGAGGTAACATCTGCCAGGTTCCAGCATGGTAAGGGTAATCTTCATTCCTTCTCATAGTGTGTTCTTTGGCCGGAAGTTACCATGCATAGCCTACATTAAAGAGTAAAGAGTTATTTTTCCTTCCATCCTTGCCAAATATGTAGATCATTTAAAACTTTTTTGCAAGGGAGATTTCTTTCTTTTCCACCTATTCAATCATTTATTTATATCATTATGGTCTCTGGCTATTTATTTTGTACATAGGATTATAATTTTGCTGCTCAAGTTGTTCTATCCTTGGACATCAGGCACTCTGAGTTGGCAGTGTGTCCACTTGACATCTTGCATTCAATGTTTTTATTTTCTGGAACTTTCCCGTATTTGGGTATACAAAGATGTTCTATGATCATCTTGAACACTTCTTTCAGCCATTTCTCTAATGATTCCTTGTTCCTTTATTGAAGAATGATATTAGAAACTTTAGTAGTTTCCATGTGGATTTCAAGGGTCTATTGAAATGGAAGGCTTGACCACTGGGGAAGTGGTTTCGGTAGGTAGAAACTTTGGGAGGTCAGGAGTGATGGGAAGTCTTTAGGTGACAGGGAACATGTGCTTGAAAGGGATTGTATGACCTCCATCTCATGCCCTGTGCTACTGAGCTTGTGATGTGACTACTTGGTTCAATATATAATCCTGCTATATTCGTTAGTGGCCCAACACTTTGACATAAATCAATTTTAAGGAGGAAAATTTATTTTGGCTCATGATTTCAGAGGATTAAGTCCATGGTTACTTGTCTTCATTGTTTTGGGCCTGTGGTGAGGCAGAGAGTATGAGATAGAGTAAGTCCATATAGCTCATGGGAGACACATGGCAGACAGCAACAGGAAGGCCTGGGCAAGCTACAGGAAGGTCTTCCTCCAGGGTCATGCCCTATGACTCACTTCCTTCAAGAAGGTCCCACCTCCTAATAGCCCACTCATCATGAACGCCATGCTCTCTTAGTCTTATCATTTCCATAAGCTCATCAGCTGGGGCTTGAGGAGCATTTTAGATCCTGTCTTAGTTACTCTTCTCTCATTGCTGGGACAAATATTCAACACTCAAAATGAAGGAAGGAAAGGTTTTTTAGCTCACAGTTACTGGAGGTTTCAGTCCATATTCGGCTGGCCCAAGGCTGAGTGAAACAGGGCAGAGAGCACCCAGTTCATGGCGGTGGAACAGCAACAATCACGACAAAGGCCACCAACCAAACAGAGGAACAGAGAGCAAGAGTGCCAGTCGGTCTCTCTGTCTCTCTTTAAATTACATCAGGCTCTCTGCCTTAGCCTATCTGCCTCAGGCCACACTTATAATTCCCAGCAGTACTGAGACCATAATCTCATCAGTATTAAAACACATAATCCCAGTGGATCATTGATCAAGTCTCAAACTCTAGAAGTCCCCACCCCATGACTCATGAGGCTTTGGGGGGACAACTAGACACAAACCATAACAGATCCAAACTATAACATTCCACTCGTGAGGCTTTCAGAGACTGACAGTCTTCTTTTTAGGAAAAGTGCATTTATTCTGTCTCTAAGAGTTGCTAAAGTCGTAACAGTTCTAGCATCTGCTTAAATGTTCAAGTCTAAAATCTCCTCTCAGACTTAAAATAAACTGTTAGATATGAATCCTTATAAAATTCACAAAGCAAATGGTACTCCTAAGGTCCACTAGCACACAGAGTAAGCAGTCCCATTCCAAAAGGGAAGCGTGAAGACATAGGAAGGAACCTGACCAAAGCAAGACTTAAACCCAGTGGGGCAGACTTTAAATCTTGTAGCTCCATATCCAGCATCAGAGCACATGATAGAAAAATGTGAGTCCCAAAGAGCTTGTGCAGTCCTCCCTCTATGGATTTGCTGGTTGTACTTTGTATGTGTTATGGTTTATGTCTAGTTGTCCCCACAAAGCCTCATGCAATCATGGGGTGGGGACTTCTGTAGATTGAGACTTGACTCATGAGTCACTGTACTGATGAGAGTATCAGTCTGAGTACTGCTGGGAATTATAGGTGTGGCCTGAGGCAGATTGGCTAAGGTAGAGAGCCTGATGTAATTTAAAGAGAGACAGAGAGACAGACTAGTGCGGTTACTCTCTGCTGCCCTGGTTGGTCGTTAGCTTCTGTTGTGATTGTTGCTGTTCTGCTGCCATAAGCTGGATGCTCTCTGCCCTGTTCCACTCATCCTTGGGCCAGTGGAATAAGGACTGAAACCTTCAGTAACTGTGAGCTAAGTAAACCTTTCCTTCCTTCATTTTGAGTGTCGGGTATTTGTCCCAGCAACGACAGAAGAGTAACTAAGACAGTATGGTCTCTCTTTTGGACTGTCTTTGGTTGCTGTCTGTGGCTTTCCTTGGCAGATATTCCGTGTCCCTGAAGTCTTTACTGTGGCTTTGGGATTCATTCACACAGCTTCAGGCACTGTATTTTCAGGAGCTGCCTACAAAGTTTTTAACCCTATTACACATTGCCTGGCTTCTCAGGTCTTCCTCTGGAGGCTTAGTGGAAGCCTCAAAACCCTTAAACTCTTGGGTTCTGCATGCCAGCAAAGCCAGAACCATGTGGACAATATCAAGTAAGGTCTGTTGCCAGCTTCAGTGATTACCAGGATGCTTGGACTATAGTTGTAGTGTCCTTCAGATGCCTGAGTGGCTGACTATGATGAAATGAATCCTGTGAGATAATGTCCTAGCTGGCTGTCTTAGTTACTTCTTACTCTTTAGCTCACAGTTACTGGAGGTTTCAGTCCATATTCGGCTGGCCCAAGGCTGAGTGGAACAAAGCAGAGAGCATCCAGTTCATGGTGGCAGAAGAGCAACAATCACGACAGAGGCAACCAACCAAACAGGGGAGCAGAGAGCAAGAGCGCCAGTCGGTCTCTCTGTCTCTCTTTAAATTACATCAGGCTCTCTGACTTAGCCTATCCACCTCAGGCCATACCCATAGTCTCAGCACTACTCAGACCATAATCCCAACAATAGTAAAACATGTAATCCCAGTGGATAACCATCCAGGTCTCAAACTCTAGAAGTGCCCGCCCATGATTGCATGAGGCTTTGGGGGGGGGGGGGGGACAACTAGACATAAACCATAACACTGGCCTTCTTCTCAAAGCAACATTTTTCAAAGGACTTTACAATTTTACATACTTCAGCTTGTGATGAGTGGGGTCTGACCAATTCCTGAAATACATTCAAGACAGCTTTCCTATTGTCGCAGTGCAAAGCACTCCTTTTTTTCGTGTCTTTAGCACAGGGTCTCACTACACAGGTCAGACTTGTAGTAATCCTCCTGTTTTCAGCCTCCCCAGTGCCGGGATTACAGGTGTACACTACCATGCCCAGTCTTAGTGGCCAGCTCAGTGCACCTGGGGTTGGGGCTGGTGTGGCATGTGGAGCTATGGATGGAACCCTGCTCCCTGTGTTTGCCTAAACAGGCGCTTAGTCCACTGAACTATCTTGCCAGCCCCAACGTACTTCTTTAAATGGAATTAATTTCTTCAGCAATCACATCATCTTTGTCCTGTTCTTTAAAGCTACATCTATTAGGGTCAAACTGTAAATTTTTCTGATCATTCTTCTATGATTTTTTTTTTGCCAGTTTTGACTGTAAAAGGAGCGATTCTGATTAATTTCAGTCAATAGTATTCATTTCATGTTCTCAGTTTTGTGCTATCTTCTGCCAAGTTAGCCTATCACATTTATTTATTTATTTATTTATTTATTTATTTATTTATTTATTTATGTATTTATTGCAGTACTGGGGATTGAACTCAGGACCCTGCACTTGCCAGGCAAGCACTTATTCAACTGAGCTATCTCTTTGGCCCTAGTCTATCACTTTTAAATTGAGCTTCCCACAAAGTCTCAGAACATGGGCAAAATGTGGACAAGTTTGTACTAGCATGTAGCTTGAATGGCCTTCATCAAGTTTCTAGTAGAGTCTTCACTCCACCTGAAACCTCATGAGCAGAAAATTTACTGCCCACATTCCTGTCAGTATTCAAGTCATCTGAGCTGACATCAGAATCACACATTAAGTTCTGCTCACAGCAGTCTAGGGAATCCTCATCCTGCACTTCCTACTTTTCCAAAGTCCTCCTACAAGTTGCATAGGATTTTAACCTTAATCATCTGGTAGAGTGTTATGGTTTATGTCTAGTTGTCCCCCCCAAAGCCTCATGCAATCATGGGTGGGAACTTCTAGAGTTGGAGACTTGAATGATTATTCACTGGGATTACATGTTTTATTACTGTTGGGATTATGGTCTGAGTAGTGCTGAGACTATGGGTGTGGCCTGAGGTGAATAGGCTAAGGCAGAGATCCTGATGTAATTTAAAAAGAGAGACAGAGAAACCGATTGGTGCTATTGCTTTCTGCTCCCCTGTTTGGTTGGTTGCCTCTGTCACGATTGTTGCTGTTCCGCTGCCATGAACTGGATGCTCTCTGCCCTATTCCACTTAGCCTTGGGCCAGCCGAATATGGACTGAAACCTCCAGTAACTGTGAGCTAAAAAACCTTTCCTTCCTTCATTTTGAATGTCAGGTATTTGTCTCAGCAACAAGAGAAGAGTAACTAAGACAAGGAGTCACACCCATTTCCCTCCCCTGTTAATAGGCACCAATTTTATGTGTTAGTGTTCCATAACTCTGACAATATCACTGAGAGAAACTGCTTGAGGGAAAAAAGGTTTACTTTGGCTTATGGTTTCAGAGGATTCAGTCCCTGGTCAGCTGGCTCCATCGCTATGGGCCAGAGGTAAGGCAGAACATCATAGCAGAAGGACACGATGGAGCGAAGCTGATCGCAGCTGGAAAGCTGAGAGAGAAGGAAAGAGCCAAGGAGAGTGAAAGGGACAAGATGTGTTCTTCAAAGGCATGTGCTCAGTGATCTGCCTCCTCCAACTGGGCCCTACCTTCTTAAAAGCTCATTTGACTATGATCTCATCAACAGATTACAAAGCTGGTTCCTTCATAATCAAATCACTGCTCTAAATCCGATCTCTGAGCACCATTGTATTGGCAATTAAGCCCTCAATGTGTGAGTCTCAGGGAGCACCTCGTATTTAAGCCACCACCCAGCATTTGTCGTAGAAGCTTTACAGAAAGTAATCCAATAAAGTCATTATGCTTATGAACCTGAAAACTTACAAACTGTGGTACTTGATACATTGTGTCAACTTGATGTGTGGAGCTTGGCTGGATCCATTCCTGGTTCTGGGCCCCTGCCCGTCAGATGGGGAGGGTCTGCCTTGGCATGCGATTGGTTCCACCCTATGGCACACTGGGGCTGTCCCAGAGTGACATAGCACAAAAAGTGTGTAATAAAAGAGTTGAAGAAGACTTCACTGCTGCCTCACCCTGCTTCCTTGGAGAAGTTCAAGTCTTCACTGCGCCACTTTGACGTTGTGCCGCTTTGGAGAAGCTCTATCTTCACAGCCATTACTCAAGTGTGCCAGGACCTAACACTGAAGACTCCAGACATAGGCAGCCATCTTTTTTCTGTCATCTCAGAGTCTGAGGATGGGCAGTGGTGGAGGGGGCTGCTTCCACCCTGATGGCTTACCACTGGCATGTGTTGGTGAACATGCTACCAGACTGCAGCCTGCTCCGTGTTTGGAGAGGGGAGGATGAGACAAACGGCCTGGATGTCCATTATCTCGGCTATGAATCTATCCTAGTAGAAACCTTCCAGCTGGCTGGGGACTTCTCAAAATGGCTGTTCCTGGGATGGGTGAGGACAGAGACCCTGCAGGCCAGTCCTGCAAGGATGGTGTCCCCCATTTTAAATTCCTACAAGTATATTTTGTTTGAGCTACAAGTCTCATCTCTCAAATTTTTTTTTGTTTTTGTTTGAGGGTGTATAGTCCTCCCCTTTTTCCAATTAGCTGTTTTTAGTTGATCTTCTCTGGGTCTATCACATGTGGTTGCTCTATTAGCCATGTCAGAGATCCCCTGAACCTTTTCTGCTTATGGAGCACCTTACGTCAGATATTTTGTTATGGTAATGAAATGTTAATACAAAAATCAAAATATTGTCAATAGGACTTCTTAGCTGATAGAATAAGGAAATATATGTGTGCCTATGAATATATCAATAGCTACGATTATTCATAACCACCTATATCTGTGCAGCTAAAGACGAATTCAAACTGATGTCTTCAACTCTGTTCTTTTTTTTTTTTTTTTTTGTCTTTTTGAGACAGGGTCTCGCTATGCAGTTGAGGCTGGTCCTGAGCTCACTTTTGTAGCCCAGGCTGGTCTCGAACTCTCACCAATCCTCCTGCCTCAGCCTCCCGAGTGCTGGGATTACAGGCGTGAGCCACCACTCCCGGCTCAACTCTGTTCTTTTATTAGATGACGATCCCAGCCTCTACATTTTGCTCCTCTGTAAATTTCCACTCTAACAATAAAAAAAATGGCCATCATTAGTTACCATCCTCTTATTTAATTGTTCAATCCCAGTGTACACATATGATGACTTCAGAATTGCTAACCTGTACTCACATAGAAAGTAGGTCTATGTGCCAGAGCATGTAGTGTTTATGTGAAATTCCTTTCATCTTTGATTTTGCAAACTCCACTCATTTCCATAGTTACTTGGTTCAACATCTCTTCTTCCCACCCCCTTCACTGAGGTTGGTCCAGACATTTGTAATACACCAGACACAGTTGTTCCAGTTGCATTCCTTCCTTGGATCCCCAAATCTTCTATGATGGTTAACTGAGTGTACCAACATAAATAAGGCTCAACTGAATTAGATCAACATAGTTTTTGAGAGTGAATGAGGGGATTTACTGAAGAGAGAAGACCCATGGTGTGTAGGCTTGTGGCCTGCATTGTATAAAAGGCAGACAGAGAAGAAAGGCCTGGTTTTTTTTGGAGGCGCTTCAGCCCTCACCTTCAGCTGGACACCATCTCCTGGCTGTTGGCGCAGACCTGCCCAATATGGACTCATTATGCATGTGCCATTACGATATCATAGTGACTGGGCTAATCACCCTAAAAATCTTCATGTTTCATGTATTCATTCCTCTTTATCCAAACACACTGGAAACCACTGATCATGACTTCTTTTCTCTTTTATAAAATGTTATATAGTTGGAATGTTATATATATATATATATATATATATATATATATATATATATATATATGTGGTCCTCTCAGACTAGCTTCTTCTGACAATATGAACTCCACATTTCTTTGCATTTTTTCATGCTTAATTGCTTATTTTTTATTTTTATCCACGTTGTATGGATGTATTTATTCATTTAGCTACTGAAGTTCATACCAGTTGCATTAGTCTTTGGCAAATACAAATTAAGATGCTATAAACATTTGTTTCAGTTTTTTGTGGGGGCATATATTCTCAGATTAGTTGGGAGAAACCTGCCAGACTGACTTACAAACAAGATGTTCAGAACTGTACAAAAAATGTCAGTTGTAAGTTCCAATAGTACACCTCAGTAGTTAGCCTGAGCAGTCATTAAACAGGTCATTAAATGAGATACATCTGCATTTGAAATTTTAATTTAGTTAAATTTAAAAAATTCTATTGTAAATTCTTACTGGAATCATGTATTATTTCAGTGTTCTGCTTAATCTCAAAACACTTGATACTTTCCTGCTCTTTCTGTTATTGACTTCTAGCTTAATTTCATGGTGAATTTAGAAGGTACTTTGTTTTATTTATGTTTTAAAAAATTTGTTACAATGTATTTCATGGCCTAAAATACGTTCTAATTTGCAGAGCATCCATGCAATCTTGAACAGAATGTGTGCTCTGCTGGTAGTGGCTGGAAGGTCATGTTAATGAAAATCTGACTGAGTTGCTTCTAAAATTGTTCAGACATGCTATATGCCTACCTATCTGATCTGTCAATTGCCTGAAGAGTGATATTTAAGTTTCCAGCTGATATTAAAATGTATCTATAATCTCCCAGAAAGTCTATTGGCTTTTATCTCAGGTAACTTCATACTTCATTGTGAAGTACATACATGTTAAAGATTACTCCCAGCTTATCCTTTATCAGTTTTCATATTGTTAGTAGATTTTTGCAGCACCTCCTCTTGAGAATTGTCCTTTTTGTGGCTTGTGCTTTGCCCAAAATTGATATAGCCATCCCAGTTTCCTTTCCAATCACTTATCTTTAAAACATTTACTTTTCCTAACTTTTTAAAGGTGTAATGGACAAAAAATTGCATTTGTTTAAGCTATAGCATGTGATATTCTGATATACATATCGTAAAATACTTGCCACAATTAAATTAATTAACACAGCCATCACCTCACATAATTGTTCTGTATACATGTTTGTGTGTTTGTGTCTGTATGTTCAGACCCTTGAATCTATGCCTGTGCCACATTTCAAGGGTGCAATACAGTGTTATCCACACTCACCTTACTGTACATGTGACCTGCAGGACTTGTTCATCTTTCATAACTGAAGCACTGAGCCCCTTATCCTCATTTCACCTACAGAACAGCCCCTGGCAACAATCGCTCCAGTTCTGCCCAGAGTATAGTATGTTTAGATTCCACATGAAATCATCCAGTATTTGCCTTTTTTTTTTTTCTTGGCTTATTTTCTCTTAGCATAGTGTTCTCCAGGTACACACAGATTGGCACAAATGACAAGACTTTCTTTGCAAGGGAAATATAATATTCTGTTGTATACAATACTATATATATAAATGTCATGTTTTAAATCTACTCACATAGGGCTGGCCAAATAGCTCAGCAGATTAAAGCACCTGCAAGAAGGCGCAGGGGCTGGGGGTTTGATTCCTGGACCTGCCTTGCCAGACTGGGTGTGATGGCGTGCCTGTAATTCCAGCTCTTGGGAGGCTATGCACAGGTGGACCACTAGCGCCTCAGTGGGTACTTGGAATTTTTCCATATCTTGGTTTCTGTGGATGATAGTTTCATGAGCACAGAATTGTGGGTATTTCCAAAGTTTAATTTGGGGTTCTTTGGATATAAACCCAGATATATAACTGCTGGGTCATGTGATGTTTCTGGCTTTAGTTTGCATACTGCATTTCTTAATGTCAGCACTCATTTGCATTCTCATCCACCAGTCATGTATCAGAATTGCTTTTTCTCTGTGTCCTCCCCAACACCTGTTATCTTTCATTGTTTAGGTGAAGGTGATCCTGACAGGTGCGAGGTGATACCTCGTTGTGGTTCTGATTTGCGTTTCTTTAATGAATAATGATGCCAAACATCTTCCCATGTACCTACTGAACATTTGCATGTCTTTTGAGAAATGTCTGTTCAGTTGCTTTCCTCATTTTAAAGTCAGGTTGTTTGTTTTCTTGTATTGACTTCAATCTCTTGCATGTTTTGGATATTAATTATCAGATGTACACTTGGAAATACTTTCCCCCTTTCTGTTTACTGTCACTTCACTTTCCAAACTGGTTTCTTTGATGTACAGACTTTGTATTTGTTTGATAGCATTTCATTTGTCTATTTTTGCTATTGGCAATGTGCTTTCAGGATAATAGTGAAAAAATCATTGACCAGACCAATGTTGTGGAGATTTCTTATAGCATTTTCTTCAAGTAATTTTTCAATGTCAAGTCTTACATATAAGCCTTTAAGCTGTTTAGAGTTTATGTTTGTCTAAGGTGTGAGCATACTAGACGTCTAATTTTTTCTAGAACCATATGTTGAAGAGATTGTGCTTTGCCCATTATGTGCTACATATCCCCAAATCACTTGGCTATAAATATGAGAGTTTATTTCTGGGAACTTTGTTCTATCCATTGGTCTGTTTAATGCCAGTACTATCCTAGGCTGCTTTGGTTACTGTGGCTTTGCTTTATGCTTTAGTTAGGTATTGCGAAACTTCCTCTAATTTTGTATTGTTCAGAAGTGGTTTGGCGATTTGGAATCCTTTATGGCTGTATATAAATGGAAATTTTTCTGTGAAAAATTAGAATTTAAAAAATGTATTTTAGATGGTGGAGCTAGCTCAGTGGTCTAAGTGCCTGCCTGGCAAGTGCAAGAACCTAGCTTTGGTCCCTGATACTGTATGATGTGCCAGTCCTGGAACCCTAGGTGTGCAGTGCTGACCCCGAGATCAGTAGTGGAGGCGCATGCCTGTAATCCTAGGACTGCAGAGGCTGAGACAAGATGATCACTATGAGTCCAAGCTGCATAGTGAGACCCTGTACCAAATACATACTTCATAAATAAATAAGTAAAAAAAAATTTTGGCACATGTTAATCATATATATGTTTAAATTTTCTATTGTTGTATAACAATTAGACATATTTATGAAGTGTCATTGGAATTTTGATAGGAATTGCTTTGAATCTGTAGCTTGCTTTGTATAGCATGAGAATTTTAACAATATTAAATATTTCAGTCCATTTAATTTTAATTTAATATTAACATTTTTTTAAAAAGAATAAAAATAGCAAAAAGAGTAAAAAAATAAATTAGAAATGCCCCAGAATTTTACTAAAAAATGATACAAATTAAACAATGGTTGTGATAATGCATATCATTATCTTCAAAGCAGTCGTTCAGACATCTAGATATAAGTCTAAGTATACAAAATTGTCCAAAAATTTTAAAAAGAAGACAAAAATAAATTTAAGCATTAACTTTACCTTTAGACCGGTAGAAGTCAGCGGTATAATTATTTTCTTTCATCATTGTCTTACAGTTTTAGTATGTGGCTCTTTTACCAGTTATGTTAAATTTATTCCTATTTTTCTATTTTTGATGCTACTATAAATGAGATGGTTTTCTTTATTTCTATTTTAGATTATGTGTTGTTTATGGAGAAGCACAACAGACTTGTGCATTGATTTCATTTGCTGAAATTTTACTGAAATCATTGTAAGCCTTTTGTGGGTACAGTAAGATTTTCTGGGGAAGATCTTGTCAACTGCAAGTTTTCTTTTTCCTTTTTTTTTTTTTTTTTTTTTTTTTTTTTTTTTTTTTTTTTTTTTTTTTTTTTTTT
>PVJA010001385.1:46184-128529 GCA_004027025.1 Myocastor coypus | reverse complement strand
TTTTGAAAGGGCTGGGAATGTGGCTCACAGTGCAACACCCTGGGTTCGGTTGTTTATTTATTTATATGGCCGCCTCAGCCTGCCCTCAGGGCAGGGCTGGCGCAGCATGTGGTGCCGGGGATCGAACCGCGGTCCCTGCAGCCACCTAAGCTTTCCTAAGCAGGCGCTTTAGACCACGGAGCCATCCTGCCAGGCCCCTGCAATACAGTTTTTTTAAGTTTACTTATTTTATTTTATTTAATATTATGGCCAGCTCAGCCTGCCATAGGGGTGGGGCTGGTGCAGCATGTGGTGCCAGGGATTGAACTGTGGTCTCTGCGGTTGCCTAAGCTTGCATAAACAGGAGCTTTAGAACACTGAGCCGTCTTGCCAGCCCCTGCAATACAACTTAAAACAAACTAAATCCCTCCACTCACAGTTTAAAAATAAGCAAAGCTAAGCTACGCTATTTTGAAGGTCCGTGCAGTTGATAAAACTACAAGGAAACGTGGGAGAAAGGGTTATCATAAAGACAAGTTACCAGGTTCCCTCTGAGTAGGAAAGGATCCTGATCCCAAAGTATGCAGAGTTCTGGTCCTGCAGTGTTCTACTTTTTGACCTGAGCA
Organism: Myocastor coypus; assembly: GCA_004027025.1. NCBI lineage: Eukaryota > Metazoa > Chordata > Mammalia > Rodentia > Myocastoridae > Myocastor > Myocastor coypus. The sequence goes on along the minus strand of PVJA010001385.1, from coordinate 127,924 downwards.
TTGGTTATGTGAGTGAATGCTTTGTCTCACTAAACTGCGTATGTGTTTTATACTCTTTTCTGTTAGTCTGCTCTACTGTACATTTTGGGGGGTGGCTCAGCCCACCCTGAGGGTGGAGCTGGCACGTGTGGGGCCTGAGATCAAACCATGGCCCCTGTGTCTGCCTAGGTTTGCCTAAGCAGGTGCTTTAGGCCACCAAGCTATCTTGCTGGCCTCTCTATTTTACATTTAGAACATGTAAAAATAATAAAGTCAGATTCCTTCTCTCTGTTTTTCTTCCCTTGCCACTGAAGATTTTTTGGACCTAGCATTTTTACACTGAGCTACATTCCTAATTGTCTTTATCATTTTTTATTTTTTATTTTGAGACAGGAGGTCCCACTACATTGCCCAATATAGGACGGAACTTGTAATTTCTCCACCTTAGCTTCTCAGGGTGCTGGGATCAAGTGTGCACCACCATCCCTGGCTAAAGTCAGATTTTGTCTTATTTCTGAGGTACTGAAAAACCAAATATACAACATAAGCCTCACCGCTTCGGCCACCCTGAGTGCCCCACTGGCTGGAGGGGAGCTGCCTGCCCCGCTTCCCCTTCATCTTCAGGCCCTGCTCATTCCCCTGTCTGACACTATGCCTGCAAGCGTTCCTTCTTCGTTTCCCTGTGCGCTGGCCCTTTGGGCCCACCCTCCCATTGCCTTTCCCTGTGAATCTGATGATCCTAGGCATTTCTTTTCCTTTTTTTTTTTTTTTTTTTTTTTTTTTGTCTTTTTGAGACAGGGTCTCGCTATGTAGTTCAGGCTGGCCTTGAGCTCACTTTTGTAGCCCAGGCTGGTCTCAAACTCGCATCGATCCTCCTGCCTCAGCCTCCCGAGTGCTGGGATTACAGGCATGCGCCACCACACCCGGCCCTAGGCATTTCTTATGCGAGGACTCACACAGCGTTTGTCCTTTGCGTTGCTTCTTATTCCACTCAGAGCGGTGGTTGCAAGGTCCATCCCTGTGTGCCATGAGAGAGTCTCTGCCCTTGAAGGTGGAGTAGCAGGTGCAGACTGAAGTTTTCTCTCCACTCACCCACTGGTGCACTTTTGGGTTCTCTCTGTAGTGCGCAGAGCTGCTGCTGCAGCCTGAATGCTTGTGTCCGGCAGTGCAATCGAATTTCCAGTGTGACTGGCCTTGGCCTGTGATTAGGTTGAAGGCAATGAGCACTTAAGGATGGGGATGGTGTCCTTACAAAAGACACCCCAAGATCGCCATGCCCCCTTTGCCATTTGAAGTTCTAGAGAAAAGGTGGTTATCTCTGAGCTTCCTGTCTGTTGATGCCTTGATCTCACACTTGCTTTCCAGCCTCTAGAACTGTGAGAAATAAATATCTGCTTTTTTAAAAAAAAATTTTAATCTCTGCTTTTTATCAGCCATGCAGTCTATAGCATTTTTCTACAGCAGCTCAAAAGAAAAAAACAAAAACAAAAACAAACAAAACCTCAAAAAACAAAGCCTAGGACACTAGCTGCGAACATTAGCACACAACCTCAGTCCAGATATTTCAGTGTAGAACTTCAGTGTTGGTCAGCCTCCAGAGACACCAGGGTAATTCCAATGACCAAGATCAGACAGAGACCTAGAAGCTCCAATTCCACTTCCTCCTTGCTGTTGGTGACCTCATAGCCCTGCTGACACTGGCATCTGAGCAGAAATAAAGTGTGTTGTTCCAGGCCAGGAACTCTTAATTGCAGCTGAAACCTTAGCCCAGCCTCAAAGGGCCATGGGGTGGAGAGACAGACTGAGACTCAGTAGCTACATATGAAAAACTTCAGGTTTTGAAAAGCCCTTTGCAAGCCCAGGAGACCTAGTCAATAGAAAAATGCTTGCAAAACAAAGCTCATGGGTCCAGTGACGGTTTCAAGTGAAACTGCAAAATCAAGGTAAATCACTCCAGGAGCCAGCGCAGAGGAGAGGACCCAGCAGTCAGGCACAGTACACGGCCTCCCTAGGAAGACCAGCTTGGCCCTCGTGTACCCTGCTGTTCTAAAGCACAAAGTCCTTTGTTCTAGCAGTCCCTAAGACCTGGGGAAACCTTTTATGCCTCCCTCAAGCATCACAGCAGACTGTCTCTGTGGAAAGGAGAAAGATCTTCTAATTTTCTGTAGCACATTCGGATAGCTGTGGTTGACAACAATTGCATAACTTTTAGCTAACAGTATTTTTGAATGTTCCTAACCCAAATAAATGATGACAATGTCAATGGCTCTGGTTTGATCATTACATATTGTATAATTGTCTTGGAAAAATCACACATTGTACGCCATCAATATGTCCAATTGTTATATGTCAATAAAAAGAAATATCACACTGTACTCAACAAGTGTGTGCAATTAATATGTCAATTAAAATTTTGAAATGCCTGCATGTTGGGTGTCTGCAGGGAGCAGAGTTAATCCCCATAATTACAGACAGAAAGCATCCCTGCAGTCTGAAGGACGATGACGAGGCAAGCCAAGACAGTCACTGCCATCTGGGAGGTGCCTTGCCTGCTCTGGACGGGTGAAGTTCACAGAGGTGCTTTTCCCTGTGGCTGACACACCCCGGGGCTTGGCCTGTGAGGTGCAGTCTGGATTTCTACGCTCTCACCTCCAGAGTGCAGAGACCCTCCAGGAGACAGACCACTCACTGGTGGTCAGGCAGTGCTTCCTAGGGAGCTTTCTGCAGGACTCTGCCTATCATGGAGCTCACGGGAAACGGGGAACCCTGTAGCTGCTGCCTGTCCATCTGACATGGGAGCTGGGGGACAGAAGGGCCCTAGGACATTCTCGTGGGTCTGCTCCTTTACCTGAGCCACCTACACTGCCAGAGGGCACCAGATCTGTAGAAAGCACAGCTTTCACAAACAGGCACAGCGGTACCCACCCTGTAGTTTGCATCATGGAGCCCCGTGTCCTTCATCATTTTTTCTTTTTTTTGAATGGATTTGGTTGCTACAGGGTCTCACTATGCAGCTTGGATTCCTAGTGATTCTCCTATTTTCAGCTTCCCCAGAGCTGGGATCATAGGCATGCACCCCTATGGGCAGACTGTGGTCAGCTCAGCCCTGGGGACAAGGCTGGCGTGGCACGTGGTGCTGGGATCGAACCGCAGTCCCTGTGCTTGCCAAAGCTTGCCTAAGCAGGCACTTTAGTCTGCTGAGCTATTTCAGAGGTCTCTGCCCTTCATCTGTAATCATACAACCTCAGCTCCAGCCTGCTGGGACCAGACAGCACTTCCATGATCCAGGGCTCCGTTGCTCCTGCTTTCTCTTCCTGGCACTCAGAGTTCCTGGCCTTTCTGCTCCAGCTGGCTCAGTGCATTTGCCCAGCTGCTGCAATTCATAGCTACCCACACAGTGTACAGGAAACCAAGAGGCAGAGGCAATACCCACATTGCCTGAGCCAGCCCTCCAGGTCTGAGCCATGGGGAGCCTCCCTGGGGACCTGAAGAAGTGGGTCTGTAATGGTGGAGACTTCAAGCACCTCCTTAAGTGGGGTCCTGTTGAAGGAGCAGGTCTGGGAGAAGGACGTTCTCTGAGAGAGCTTCTAGGAGCTGAAAGACTGTGTTAAGAAGCATCTGAGGGGAAGAGGAATGAGTCAGATATGAAGCATCAGAAATGAGCCTAAATTATCCTCCCTCAGACTTAGGGAACTTCCACTGCAGTATAAATGGCATTTTGCCCGAATCTATCAGGTTCTCCCTCCAAGTGAGTTAGGGAATTTAAATTGCGGGGTAGGGTCTTCAAATGCAATTAAAAATGGCAGCCACAATGGTCAGTTTCCCAGGGACCTAGAACTGAGACAACTGAAAACAGCAGCTTAGTGAAGAGAAGAAGTAGAGCTCTGGGGATGAAGAAAGCTGACAGGAAAATTAGAAACCACCAGAGAAAACGGAGAGACTAAAGACGACAACTCGGGGAAAGAACACGGCAGCCTGGAATGCTAATCTTGGCTCTGGTTCTGTCTCTGGTAAGACAAGACTGGCAGCCCCCAGGAGAAACGACAGACTGACAGCACCAGCTGCGAGGAAACCCCACAGTTATCAGAAGCTGCAAAATTATGGAGGGGCTTTACTGTGAAAGTAAGCGAAAGCTGGAGGAAAAATTCCCTGCAGTGTCCACCACACTCAGGAGTGATCTAATCAGAAGCTGTTCTGAGAAGGGCTTTATTGTTTAAGACAGAACTACTCCAGGAACTAGAAGTCACAGAGAAGCTACCAGCTAGGGTCTCAGGAGTCACCCTACTACAATGACTGAGGGGGGATATCACTACCAAAGATAGTTTCTAATAAGGGTGGGCTCATTGCAGGCCCTCTGATCAGTATAAAGGGCAGTGACATCAGGTTGTTAAGGGCACGGTGGTCTTGCCTTGGTAACAGTCGTCTGAGGGGGCTGGGCCTAAGCATGCAGGCATTGAGTCCAGAGGACGGTGTGGCCTCTGCTTCCTACTGCCAGTATAGTTTAGTGTTTGCTTGTTTTTCCCGTAAGATCAGGAATATAGTTCCACCCAAATGATTGCCACAGCCCAGTGTGTATGGGCAGAGAGGACTCTGGAATGGAGGTGGGACACCTCACAAGGCCACAACCATAAATCTAGATGGACACAGCCGTGCCTTAGAGCTTACAGTAGTGCACACACACTGAGAATGCTGGAGTGAGTATAGCCTTAAGGTAGACACCATACGGTTGTCTGACCATGGCCAGTGGGAAAGGTGGGGCAGAATTCAGCAACAAGGAGGAGTAGAAACAAAATAGACCCTAGCCGTGACCCTGCCCCGCTCCTACCTGAGAACTCCAGTACCGCTGGCCCAGAAATGAGCCCACCACCTACATGCTGGAAGACCTTTCTGGACTCACTTCTACTTTCCTTTATTTTATTTATTTATTCATTCATTCATTCATTCATTCATTCACTCATTTTGTCTTTTTGAGACAGGGTCTCACTATGCAGTTCAGGATGGCCTTGAGCTCATTTTTGTATCCCAGGCCGGTCTTGAACTCAAACCGATCCTCCTGCCTCAGCCTCCCAAGTACTGGGATTACAGACATGCGCCACCACGCCCGGCTCTACTTTCCTATAAATGTTTGTTTGTTTGTTTGGTTTCTTTCTTTTGTTCTTTGTTTTTATTCTTTTTCTCATTTTTTGTGTGTCTTTTTCTGTTACCTGTACCTAATTTTATGATTTATTTATTTATTTTTATTTTTATTTGAGATAAGGGTTTTGCTATGCAGTTCAAGCTCGCCTTGAGCTCACTTTTGTAGCCCAGGCTGGTCTCGAATTCTCAGTGATCCTCCTGCCTCAGCCTCCCAAATGCTGGGATTACAGGCTTGCGGCACCACGTATGGCTTATTTATTTTAGACAGAGCCTCACTATGTAGTTCAGGTTGGCCTGGAACTCACACTGCAGCCCGGTTTGGCTTTGAGCTTGTGGCCGTTGTCCTGCCTCAGCCTCCCAGGTGCTGGGATTACAGCCGTATGCCATCACTTGGTGATTTCTTTCACTTTTTTAATATCACTTTTCTCCTTCTCATCATCTTTCTCACATTTTGTTGTTTTGTTTTTTTTAACTTTATTTATTTATGTATTCATGTCATGGCTGGCTCTGCCTGCCCTGGCGGTGAGGCTGGCGCAGCATGTGGTACCAGGGATCAAACCCACAGTCCCTGCTATTACCTATGTATGTAGGTGCTTCAGACCACTGCGCTACCTCACTACCCCCCTTTTCACATTTTATTTCTTTTATTTTCCCCTTCCCCAACATCCTCCACTTTTATTGTTTTTTTTTATTTTTATTTTTTTTTTATTTTTTTCTTGTTTCAGAACTTTTGTTTGTTTATTTATTTTTATGGCCGGCTCAGCCTGCCCTGAGGGTTGGGCTGGTGCAGCATGTGGTGCCGGGGATCGAACCGTGGTCCCTGCAGCTGCCCAAGCTTTCCTAAGCAGGCGATTTAGACCACTGAGCCATCCTGCTAGGCCCCCCTCCATTTTTATTGTTAATGCTACTAATCATATATTAATACATAAAAAATAATTACTGATTTTTAGCTATTTTTTAAAATGTTTTTGTAGCCGGGCGTGGTGGCGCACGCCTGTAATCCCAGCACTTGGGAGGCTGAGGCAGGAGGATCAGTGCGAGTTCGAGACCAACCTGGGCTACAAAAGTGAGCTCAAGGCCAGCCTCAACTGCACAGTGAGACCCTGACTCAAAAAGACAAAAAAAAAAAGTTTTTGTGAAAGCGGGGATCATTTGTTTAATGAATTTTATTCTTTATTTTGTTTTTTATTTATTTTAAAATTTTTTTTCTTGTTTCAGAACCTTTGTTTATTTTTATGGCTGGCTTAGACTGCCCTGAGGGCACGGCTGGCTCAGCATATGATGCTGGGAATCAAACCAGGGTCCCTAAAGCTGCGTAAGCTTTGCTAAGGAGGTGCTCTAGACCAGTGAGCCATCCTGCCGGGCAATTTTTAGCTATTTAGCTATTTAGCTATTTCTATTGTTTAGTTGTTGTTTTTTTTTTTTTTTTCATTTATGTATTGGGTACATATGAGTCTGCAGCTCAGACTTGTAGTGCTTCTGCTGTGTTCAGCCTGTCCAGTGCGGGATTATAGGTGTGCGCCACCACGCTCGGACTTCTATTGTTCATGGTGGTAGGCTTATTGCTTTTAGTAAATATTTACTGATGGTAATATGCAGTTTACCTTTGTGTCTACATTATTATTGCAGATTTCTATTGTTAATGATAGTATAGTTATAGCCCTGATGGGGTTTATGGTATGTCAATATTGAGCATGTCTTTGAATATATTATTGCTGATTTCTTTTCCATTGTGAATGGCGGTGTAATAATTGCTTTTAATTGGCTTTTACTGCATGCCAGTATCTGTTTGTCTTTGTGCCATCCACATGACTGCGGCTTGTTTTGTCCTCTCTGAGTAGTACTGGGATCCAGCCCGCAAGGAGGCTGGCCAATGAGCAGACCCTCGAATACTATGCTAAGCAGGTTGAAGAGGGATAGAGGAATCAAAGCACACCTAGCCCCAAGAACACAGCAGAGGGAGACAGACTGTCACTGAAGAAGTCCCCTTAGTAGTGACAGAGCTCTCTACCCTGATCGATCTTCAACCCCCAGCACAAAAACAACAGAATGAGAAAATAAGACAAGATGGCTTCAAAAGGCCCTAATCCCTCAAGTGCTGATCTCACAGACTGTGAAGTAGAGGAATTCAAAAAACCAAATGGTCAAATTGTTTGAGGAGATAAAAATGAAACAGATAAATACAATCAGAAGATATGTAAAGGGCTCAAAAAGAATTTAATTAAACAAATAATTTTACCAACAAAATGTTTAACAAACTTAGAAGAAGAAATAAACAATAATATAATTTAGCTGGACAAGGGGTAAATGATTAGAATTAGAAATAATTAGAAAATAAAAAGTAAAATAAGCAGAAATTCACAACATGAAAAATTCAGTGGAACACAAATGCAGCAGACATGACTGATGTGAGGATAGTGTCAGAAACAGAAGTTCAAAGGGCTGGCCAGATAGCTCAGTGGATTGAAGCACCTGTTTAGGCAGACGCAAGGACGGGCCGGGGTTTGATCCCTGGTGTACTGTGCTAGCCACAACCCCACAGCAAGCTGAGAGGGTGATTGAGACTGGGCGTGGTGGTGCACACCCATGATCCCAACGCTTGGGAGGCTGAGCACAGGAGCATCTCTACGAGTCTGATTTGTGCAGCAGTGAGGCCCTGTGCTAAATTAAAAAAGAAAGCAAGAAATAGAAGTCAAGGTTGATGTAGCAAATCATAGACTCACTGATACCCTGAACATGATGAAATACCACATAAGCTGGATCCAACAGATGCTAGATGACAATAAAAAAGCCTTTCAGAATTATAAGAATAAGGGAATATTATTTTTTTCTTATGGGGGGAGTCTCTTGAATAAGGGAATATTAAATGATAATCCAAAGGCATAAAATTACTCACTGAAATCATGGCAGAAAAAATTCCAAATTTAGGGAATGAATTCAACATTCAAGTACAGAAAAGAGCTTCTCCACAACACATCAGAATCAAAATCCCAGAAATTAGACAAAACAAGAGAATACTGCAAGCTATTAGAGAAAAATATCGGGAAACATATCAAGGCAAACTTGTAGGAATAACTTCAGGCTCTGAGCATAAACCACAAAGGCCAGGTAGTTTCTGGTGAGGAATGAGCTCACTGCAGGCCCTCAGAACAGCGTAAAGGCTGGTGAGGTCACGTTGTGAAGGACACAGGAGCCCCAGCCTGGGTGGTGGGAAGCCAGGTTGGCTGTATGCTGTCAAACTGCCAGCCAGTCATGAGGGGCAGTTTAGACCGATAAGCGGGAAGACAGCAACACGGAAATTTCCATTAGAGTTGTTTTATAGGAAATCTGATGAGAGAATTTTAGAATATGATAAAATGGGGGCACAGTTCATGCCATGGGGTATGGGGTTTAGGAGCTGGGAGAGGGCAGAAGGGATGAAAGAAGATCAAAGTCTTGAAGAGGGGTGAGGAAGATTTATGGCGGAGAATCTGCAAATAAAATGGCTAATTGTTCCCTAGACTGGTGGGAGCACTGCCAATATTCAGTGGGATTTCTACAGGAGAAAAACAAAGTCGTGCTACTTCATGCCCTGGTCCCCGTGGATCAGCCACAAATCACGGGAGGACAATGTGGCAGCTAGCTGACTGTGTCAGCTTGAGTAAGAAGTACCCCCAAAGTTGTATTAGCATAAGTCTGAGTGATGCTGAGGGATTTACTTAGGACTGAATACTCACCCTGGGCGGGCTTGTCACGTGCATGGCATGAAGGAGACAAAGCAGAGAGGCTGCTTCCGTTCTTCAGGGGAGCTCTAGTTCGTGTTCGCCTGGGGTCCCATCTCCCGGCTTCCAGCACAGACCTTTGGCCCCCTGACACAGGCTCACCTGGGGCACCTCGGTGAGCTCAGGCCAGCAGCTGGGTCCCTCAGACCTGTTTCCAGTGTACACGCGGCCCTTCTGTACTCTTCTACACCTGGCTCTGTGGGCGGCCGCTGCAAGCCAATCTTGTGTGTTCTTATGTATATGTCACATTGAATCTGTCATCAGCAACACTGATTAATACAGATTTGGGTATCAGGAGTGACTCTAGAGCAGTAGAGTTGTAGAGGTGAAATTCTTCAGTGACTTTAGTGGGTAGGTAGAGGGTCTGGCTATGCAGCTTCGTCTTATAGTGATCCTCCTGTCTCAACTTCTCCAGCACTGGGATTACAGCTGTGATCCGCCACTCACGGTTTCCCCAGTTTCAGTAGTCAGCATGGCTTCTGGGGCCAGTATGGCATGCTATACTGGGGATCGAACCTGGGTCCTTGAGGTTGTCAGGCAGGCTCTTAGACCACTGAGTTATCTTCAGAGTCCTGGACTCTCTAATTTGATGATGTCTAAAGATGCCATGGTCTCTCCTAATTCCATGGGTATATTTTTGTGTGTGCAGGGGAGGACTGGGGTTTGAACTCATGACCTTGCACTTGCCAGGCAGGTGCTTGTGCCACAGAGCTATCTCCCTAGTCCCTCCATGAGCAATATTGATTGTCTTTGGCAAGAACTGCTTACGGTGATGTGCAATGTAGATCCACTGACTGCCCAAACTCACCACCTGTGGGATGGAAGGAATTTAGCAACTCCCTATATGAAACCTTTGACTATTTTTGGCAAAGTGGGAAAGAGAATGATGCTGGCTAGCTGCTCTTAACCCCTCTGGAGAAACTAGTGAGGGAAACAAGGAGCGCTAACACCCAAGGGAAGTCTAAAATCTTCTAACTGTGAGGAGAAATTAATGGAAGAAAGCCAAGAAGCCCAAGATTCAAGTTCTCAGCTTCAGACACACACAACAAATTTAAGTTTCTAAGTGTATCCTGAAAAAGAATCTCCTCTCTTCACGAGGCCAAGATTACAGATGCCCAAGCCCCAGCCCCTCACAGTTTGATTGGCTACAATGGCCTAGTAATGAAACGGAAATTGGATGCTCAGCCTCCGAGGGTATCTGAAGTAATGGAGAACGCGCTAACCAGAAAGAATGGGATCCCAGCCACCGGGGTGGAGGTGTGTAGGAAGCGCTCAATGAGTCCAAGGTCGCTGAGTTCCTAGACTTGGATGAGATGGTTTTGCCAGAGGAGATTTCCCCACCCACAGTGGCATCTCCATTGCCAGCTCTTGGGGTGTTGGCCTCTCCTAGTATTCCTGAGGAAGTGAGTCCTGGGGTGACCAAGTGTGATAATGCTTATGTACCTAGGGCTCACCGTCACAATCCACTTTTCCCTGTCCAAGGAACACACTTCACAGTCCAAAAAGTGAGGCAATGGGCTCAAGCTCATGGAATTCACTGGCTCCACCATGTTCCTCACCATTCAGAAGCTTCTGGATTGATAGAAAGGTGGAATGGTCTTTTGAAGACACAGGTACCAACTGGGTGGCCATAGCTTGCAAAGCTGAGGCAAAGCTCTTTGAGAAGCTATCCCGGCTGGTGAGACTGCTCCGTAGAATAAGTGCTTCCCTGGCAAGCATGAGGGCCTGAGCTGGGGATCAAACCCCAGTCCCCTGCCACTGACTGTATTTGCCTGAACAAGTACTTAAACAACTGAGCTAAGCTTCAGGCCCCCAGGAATTAAGAGTTCGAAGTGCGAATGTTATCGTTCACCATTATCCCTAGTGATCCGCTAGCAAAATTTTTGCTTCCTGTTCCCATGACCTTACGTTCTGCTGGCTTAGAGGTCTTAGTTCCAGAGCAGGGAAGACTTGTATGAGGAAGCACAACAATGATACCATTACACTGGAAGCTAAGGTTTCCTCCTGGTCATTTTGGTCTTATGTCTCTGACTAAACAAGCTACAAAGGGATGGCTGCGTGGATCAGACCGTCAAGGGGAAATTGGGCTACCACCTCACAAGGGAGGACAGGAAGAATGTGCCCGAAGTCCAGGAGACCCCTCAGGGATCCTCCTAGTATTACCAGGACTGATATTAGGCCCAATGGGAAAGTACAGCAGCCCGGTCCAGACAGGATGACAAGCGGTCCAGAACCTTTAGGAATGAAGACATGGGTCACCCCACTAAGGAAAGAACCAAGACCTGCTGAGGTGCTTACTGAAGGCCAAGGTAACACAGAATAGGTGTTGGAAGAAGGTAGTTCTAAATACCAGCTATGACGACAAGGTCAGCTACAGACAAGAGGATTGTAATTGTGTTCTTTCTCCTAATGTGCTTCCTGTGTAATATAATGTTGACAGAATTAATATTGGTTCTTAAGCATTGGTATATTTATGTTATAATGTGTTATGAGATATTTGTAGTAAATATCACCCAAAGAAAACTTGCTTTCTACTCTGGGGAGGGAAGTAGTGCATTTCCATTTGTATACAGGATAGTTAAAACACATTAGGCATAATTATTGTTATTTTTATTACTTTTAATAAGAAACAACATTGAGACAGTTTCAAAACACATTAGTAGGACAGCCACAATAATTGATACAATGCATATCGTTGCCTTCATAGTAGTTGTTCAGAGTCCAAGATGCAGAAATGGTAGCTTTTCTAAACACTACAAATATTTCTTCTCATTGAACTAAGAGAAAGTAGTTGTATACATAGAGCAATATTTCATAGTAGAAATGGGTTATAGGCAGAACTGGCCATGTTGGAAGCTGTTGACTTGAGCCTTTTACAGCTCAGCATACTAATCTGGCTTTACTTTTTATGGCATTAAGTATAATTATGAACTTTTTCTGAGACAGGGTCTCTCTCTGTGCAGTTCAGGCTGGCCTTGAACTCACTTTTGTAGCCCAGGCTGATCTTGAACCCACACCAATCCTCCTGCCTCAGTCTCCCAAGTGCTGGGATTACAGGTGTGCACCACTGCACCCGGCATATGAACTTGTTGTTTTTTTTTTGTTTTTTTGTCTTTTTGAGACGGGGTCTCGCTATGAAGTTCAGGCTGGCCTTGAGCTCACTTTTGTAGCCCAGGCTGGTCTCGAACTCGCACTGATTCTCCTGCCTCAGCCTCCCAAGTGCTGGGATTACAGGCGTGCACCACCACACCTGGCTTTGAACTTGTTTTTATCTGGACATTATGGTTTAAAGAAATGTACCTGTTATCAGATAGTTGAGAAGCTGTGGGTTGTAACAGTAACTGATTGCGTCAACTTGCATAAGAAATGCCCAGCTAAATTGAATCAGCATGGTTCTAGGTGCCGCTGAGGGGATTTGCAGAAGACAGAATATCTACCCGGATGGCCTCATCACCTGAATGGTATAAATGCAAATTGGAGGAGGAAGGCCGCTCTGAGTCTCTGGAGGAGCTCCAGTCTTCGCCTTCGCCTTGGACATCCTCTCCCGGCTTCCAGCGCCGAAGCTGCGGCCCCAGCCCAGGCCCTTCAGCCTTCACGGGCGGGCTTTTCATCCTCCTGCTGGACTCACGTGGGACACCGCAGCCAGCTGCAGGCCCGCCGGCTGGCAGGCAGCACCGCTGTGCCCTTCTGCACCCGACTGTGGGCGGCCGCTACAAGCCCCTCTGGTCATTCCTCTGCGTGTGTGCATCCTGCGGTAAATCTGCTCCTCCAGTCAGCACTGGCTGATACACGGCACGCGTGAGATGTCCAGAAAGGTCCCACGGATGTTACTGTGGCGACCGTGCAGGTGGCCAGGCCTGGCCGTAGTACAGATGTCTGTGGGAATCATGAAGAGCGGGTGCAGCAGAGATGCACAGGATGGGGGCAGTGGGTAGATGAGGGGCGGGGTGGATTCAGGCAACAGAGCTGGAGCTGCTCAGCAGCAGCGCTGTGTGAGCCCCCGAGGGACGGGAACTAGAGGAAACACCCGAAGTTGGGGTCTGGAGAAGAATCAAGATCATGACCCAGACCCCAGTTAAATGGAAACAACTTCTAGAACTGGAACGCCAGGGATAAAGTGACTCTACAAAGTGTTTATTTTTCCTGGAGGAGAAGGAATCCTTCGAAATCTGACATGCAAAGGGATGGCTTCGTACTCTTACAGAAGAAGTTGGAGGCTCCCGGGAGAGCTTCATTAGTAAAATAAATATCACAATACGGTGCACTGGGGGAGACCAGTGAAGGAGAAATAAAGCTTCACTGGCCTCCTCTGTGAGCAGGAGCAGGCCGAGGGCAGGTGTGATAGGAGGTGCAGGCGAGCGCAGCAGAGATCTGGCTATTTGCCGGGCACAGGGCAGGTACCAGACAGACAACAGGAGGCAGGTGACTCTGTGCTACTCTTAACTGCTTGAACCTGGGTCTGAGTGAATAAAGGCGAGGAGAGCAGAGGCTCCAGGCTCTCTGCTCACCAGACAAGGGTCCCCGGGCCGCCGGCATGCCACACTAAGTCTGCATCTGTTTGTCTTTCATCCTTGTTCACCCCCGGGGCAGGCATCGGGGAACAAACTAGCAAGACTAGGTTCCCTACAGTGAATAATAAATACATAGACATACCCCATCAAGACGAGGAGGAACCCTTCGCAGACATCTTTTCAGGCTTTGCCATTCGTAAGTTCCAGAAAATGATGAATAAGTTCATGGTTTTGCAGTGAAGGTTCCATGTCGCAAAAGGGTATCAAGGCATCTGGGACTCCACCCCTCGAGGGCCCTACCACCACCCTATCTGCCTGCTCCCTGCACCAGGCCTGTGAGGCAGGATGTGAGCCAGAACCTCTCACACTCCCACGTGGTCGGGGGACCACGCCCTTCCAGTAGCACAGACCCTGCTGTTTTCTACTCCTCATGCTTCTCCCCTCGGCTCTCAATTTCTTATCCTCCAGCCTGCTATGGCTTATATCTTCTGCTAGAAAACCAAGGGTGCCTAGCCATGCCTTTGGAATAGCGGGGCCAGGCTGGGCGTGAGAGCGGAGCTGCCCAACTGAACCCAAAGCCAGCAGCGGCGCTGCTTCATGCACTTTGCCCTGCAGGAAAATGGAATCCAAGAGCTGCAAGCCTCCTGCCTCCATCTTGGGGAGAGCTCAGCCCTGGGGCTCGCTGCCTCCCTTCCAGCTGCTGCCACTGTCCGTCGTCGTCGTCTGCTTGGGTGCGGGCGTATTTGCATCAAGGGTTCAGCACTCTCGCCTCGCGTGAGCTGTTAAGCCGTCTCAGCTGCCCACTGCCCCCATCCGAACGAGCCCCTGCCGCAAGCTCTGCTTCTCTCCATGCCGGCCCAGACTTCCAGTATCGGCCAATCAAGATCACACAGCTGCTCATCCCTAGAGTCTTTAACTTCCCCAGGATGTTGGCTACCTTCCTGGAAACCCTGGATCATCTTTCCTGGAGCCCTGCTGAGCTGCTGACCAACTGCCCCAGGTCTTTGTAGGCCTTTGAGCTGGCGGCCAAGAGCTGCTTGGTTAGTCGCCCCCACACACATCGCAGGAACAGGCGTTCTCTCTCTCGCAGGTGTTGGCAGGTGGACCCTGGCTCTGGTTTAGTGTCAGAGTTGCTAGCCTGGTGCAGGGAGCAGGCAGGTAGGGTGGTGGTAGGGCTCTCGAGGGGTGGAGTCCCAGATGCCTTGATACCCTTTTGCGACATGGAACCTTCACTGCAAAACCATGAACTTATTCATCATTTTCTGGAACTTACGAATGGCAAAGCCTGAAAAGATGTCTGCGAAGGGTTCCTCCTCATCTTGATGGGGAAGATGAGCTGACTGTCTGCTGGCACAGAATGGGCAGAGGGCCAGCGTGGCCTGGCTCTGTACCCAGCTGGACCTGTTTGCTGGTGCCTGCGCTCAGCCGGGTTCCAGTCCAGGCGTCCATCCCCGGACAGCTCCTACCCTCTGCCCCCCACCCTAGCTGTCCCTTGACTCCTGGCCTAGGAGCCTGGAATGCCATCGCATAGCCAACAGGCCACTGTCCATAGGAGGCCTCGGCCACTTCAAAGAGCATTTCCTGAGTCCTGGGATGCAGGGCTACTGACACCCAAGCCCCAGTGTCCTCACCTCCTCATGATTTGGGGTGGGGGCAGCTTTGAGCGGCGGGAGTGTGGCGCTGAAGGCAGTGAGCTTGCAAGTCTCTTGGTTTTGTCTGAGATAAACGCGATAGGAGCCGGTCTGCCTCGGCTTTGCACTGCAGCTGGACACCACAACGACGCCAAGGCTGGAGGCCCATGTATGCAATAGGGCAGCCAGAATGACATGGCCACCCCAGTGCCCCGGACACTGGGGCAGTGGGCAGCAGACCAGGATAGCTGTCAGTGCAGCATGAAGCCAACTCTGTGGAACGCTTCCCCCATGACATGCCCCTCTCTAGACCGCCTCGTAGATCTGAGAGGTCCCCTCTGTCATCTCTAATAGTTGAGGCTGGGTTTGCCATTGCTTGGGGTAAAACGGCAGCAGCAAGGACACCGCGGGCCCTCAGCACCATGCTTCCCCCACCAGGACCCGCTCTCCTTTCTGGATTTTCATTTTCCTGCCAGGGAAGACAGACCTAGAACCTGCCGGCTTGGGCTTAGGGTGGGCCGGCCCTGCCTTTTCCCCACCCAGCCTGTGTTCTAAACACAGGCTCTTCTTCTGTCTTCTGCATTACGCTGGGCCAGAGGGGGAGCTCTCTGGGCCTGGAGTAGGTCCTGAAGAGGCCATGTCACTGCACCATGGCTGGAGAGCTGAGGACCCTCAGGCAAAGGCCCGGGGAAGGACTTTAGGACAGGGTGGCCTCTCTGCCTGGCCCCACCCTGAAGCCCTTCTGCTGAGCTCTTTGCTCAGGTGAGCCTGAGGTACCTGAGGACACCGCTGAGCCAGCACAGCCCAAGCTGCCCTCTGTGGTGACAGAACCAGGCAGTGTGGTCAGGGCAACCAGCAGAAGTGCCCTGAGGTCATGGGCAGACGATACCTGCCGTGTGATGCCACGAAGAGGGTAGCAGAGGAGCCTGTCATGATGACCGGGACCTGCGTCCCTGCGTGGTGGGCAGCCCAGAAAGTTCCAATAGACTGTGGGGGTGGATGGTAAGGAGTAGGCAGGAGCTGCTGATGGATTGGGCCCCAAGTCCACGAGGACTTGTGACCCTGAGTCTACTCCAGGAGGACCCAGCCAGGCCCTGTAGGATCTGTGAGAAGAGAACCGGAGGTCCTGGAGCTTCCCAGGCATCTGTGCTACCCACCCAGGTGGCGGTTCTGGGCTGGCCAGCCCATCCCAGAGGGCGTCCTTCCTCTGGTCCATGTGTATGAGCAGCTTGCCACACTTCTTGATAGAAACCAGCTGCAGAGGCGCTTTGCCCTCCCTAGGCAGGCTGATGCCAGGGTTTAGGTACTGCCACGGCCTTGCTGGGCGGGGCTTCTGCTGGAGGCCAGGTGGGACCATGCCCATGGGAAAGGGAGGTGGGGCCTTGTGATTTCACCCCAAATGGCTCTCTCAAAGAGAGTCCTGGAGGAGGAGGCCAGCTGGCCTCAGCCAGGGCACATGTGCTCTTTGGAATAAGACTCTCCACGTGCCTGTGTCACTCAGCAGCAGCGAGGCTTAGGTGGGGCCTAAAGGGCCTTGTGGGGGCTGCAGCACCCCTGTTCCTGCTCCAGCTCCTGCATTTGCCCCCTCTGTGATCCCCAGGGCCTGGCCTCATGTCTTCTGTGAGCCCTTCCACCAGCCTTGCCCACGGGGACCTGGGTCTTCCTTGCCTCCCCACCCTCTGACAGGAGGCTGCCTGCCCTTAAGGTTACCTCAGGCCATCTGCTCAGGCCCCAGCCTGGACCGCCACCCCTGGGCCCCTGCAACCCACTCCCAGCCCTCAGAAACTGACCTTGCCTCCTGCCTCACAGGAAACACAGAAGTCACTGTCCCCTTCTCTGCCAGCCTGCTGTCCAGCCCGTTGCACATCCCTCCCAGAGGGCCAGGGCTCGGGCCGCTCCTCCGTCTGTGCAGGGGACAGACGATGCCTGGCAGGGCCTTCCTCCCACACGCTCCTGTCACCACGGTGCCAGCCCCATCCAGCCATGGAGCACCCTGCTGCTGCACCGCCAGCAGGCAGCCCCACGCCCTGTCCGCAACATGCCCTTTTCTGACTCTGCGACTGCTCTGGCCGCCCGGCTCTGCTTCCTCTCAGAGTGGAACTTTGGAGACTCCTCCACCCTCTTTCCTACCCTTACCTCACAAACTGCAACATTCTCGCTTCTGCCTCCACTACTCTCCCAAGAGACCCCCGCTTCTTTGGTTTGTTTTGGAGACAGGGCCTCACTGTGTAGCTCAGGCTGGTCTTGAACCCACCATGTAGCCCAGGCTGCCCTCAAACTCTTGGCCACTCGGGATTGCAGCACAGCACCACACCCAGCACAAATCTCGCTGTGAGGGGAGGGACGGCGCCTGCTACGCGCGAGGGGCCTGTGCCCAGCAAGCCTCCACTACCCTCTCTGCACTCCAAACTTTAACCAAAGTTCACTCAGTGGACCGTGTCTCTAGGGCACCCAAAGTGGTACTGAGGCGCCAGTACTTCCCTGCGAGACTCCCTGTGGTTGGAGGAGCCTCTGTGCCAGACTCCAGGCGCCTCACGCTCAGGCCTTGTGCTGGCTGAGCCAGCCTCAGGCCTGCTCCTAACGGCACCGCTTTGGGCCACAGCATCTTCACGGCCTCTCCTGCAGCCCAGGGCCCCCAAGAGGACGCGACCCCTGCCTCCACACCCCGCGGTCCGCCCTGGTCTCGTAGTGCCGACGTCACAGCACTGCCACTTCTCCACAGCCCTCTCCCATCCACCAGAGCCCCACGCTCCGCTGTCTGTGCAGGGCCTGCCTGGCACACCCTGGGCAGAGGATGGCCTGTCCTCGGGACACCCCCTTGCCACCACCTTGCCGATTCTTCCACTTCCTCTCAGGCTGTGGTTTCTCAGGTCTTCTGTGGATTCTCACGTGGTCTGCTCCTATTCCCCAGCTACTCTGAGAACCCCATCCCCACTGCCCCCAGACCCATACCAGATCCACTTTTCAGGAGGCCTGGGCTCCAGACCCTCACAGGGCCTCTCCCTCCCGTCAGTCTCAGCGTCCTTAGGCCCACCCCAAGCCCAGAGAGCTTCCCACATTCCTCTCCTGCCTTGCTCTTGCCTCTCAAATCTTGTCGATTCCACCTCTGGACACTCCCAGGCCGGCCTCTTCTCCTGGGTGCCAATCACAGCACCCTCTTGAGCCATCCCTGGACTGTCGTCCTTGAGCCCAGCTCTCTGTGCCACCGTGGGGCAGCCTAGACTCCATCTGCCACCCAGGAGCGGCAGCACCAGGACAGAGCTGCCCACGGCCCGAGGGGAGACTCCAGGCTTGGCCCCATTCACCCGCACCAGGAGGGGGCCAGCAGGCGCTCTTCTCAGAGTGGGAGCCCATGTGTGGACGGTGGCCATGTGATGTGGGCCACCAGACAAACTCTTGCTAGTGGAGTGGCCCTGACCAGGACCAGACAGTGCCATCAGACTGGGCAGTGAAGGCCAGGCTTGTCCAGGGGCAGCTAGGTGAGGTCCCCCCAGGCAGGAGGCCGGGGCCAGCTCAGAGCCCAGGTGCCTCCACTGGACGGAGGGTCCCCTCAACCATCTCTTCTCTGCTGCTCGTGTTCTCCTTGACAAGATGCAGAGATACCTTTGAAGTAATCGTTTTTTCCCATTTTGCTGATTGTGAATACTAGAAAGTGATGAATAAGTCTGTGGTTTTCAATGGAGGTTCCATGTCAGATAAAGATCCTTCCAATGCCCGCCCTCCGCACCCCGTCACCCTCGCTTGTGGGCACTGCAGCAGCACAATATAAGGTGGGTGGCTGCTGCAGGACCTTCAGAACCCCACGGAGGACCCAGACAAGACAGGATGTGTCCTGCCATCGCCGGTATGAGCATCTTCCCCACCATCCTCGTCCTGCTCCTGCTCCTCTTCCACCCTGGACTCCAAGCTCCCACCACCAGACAGCCCAGGCACGCAAGGGTCTGCAATAGGACCATCCTGCAGCTTTCCCAGGATCTAGAGTCTTCCTCGGAGGACCAGGTGAGCACTGGGGATAAGGCTGGCCTGAGCGGTGGGCTCTGGGAGCCTCCCAGCCAGCAGACCTCACAGCTCTGTCTCTCTCCCCACAGAATGACACGCTTAACATAGAGGACCAGTTACGGCTGTGTGTAAGTGCTCTACTTCACCCTTGGTCCCTTGGTCTCAGTCCACCTCGGCCTGGGGCACTCAGCCTGTCATTCTATCTCATAGGCTTTTCAGAACAGTGCCTGGCTCAGTGGTATGTGGGAATCAAATGATGCAAAGTGCCTGGCACTGGGCAGGGGCTTGGTGCAGGCCCCAGCCTTTCTGTGACAGTAGAGGCTGTGCTTTTAGATTATAAAGGGAAGAAGCAGATTAGGCCTAATGACACTCGGGCATCCATCTCAAGCTTTAGTAGGGAAGCCCCTGCCTGCTTCTTTCCTTCTTTAAAAAATCCGAGCTTATGTTTTCTACCCTGGGTGTGATTATCTGCCGCTATTTTTTAGTTCCAGTTAGCCATAGCAGGTGTCTTGGCACATTTGGAACTGCAGATGAAGTTGAAAAGGTCCCTGAGTTTAGGCCACTTGTGGGGCATTCACGGCTCACTGGTGGCCCCATCTCCAAGCTGGGGTCCTTGTGATTTTCTTCTTGACATCCACGAGCCCTGACTTATTTCAGTCAAGGCATTGGCCCTGATAAACACATACTTTTCTGGGCCAAACTGCTGCCAGTTCTAGGGCTTCTTTGGGGAGATGTGCTATTCCCAAGGGTAGAAAGATCTGTCCTGGTTCTTTATGAGCTCACATGGAGAAAGGGGTTGCAGCTTGGTGTCTGGGAGAACAGGCCTGCCTGGGATACGCACTCGCTCCTAGGCCTATGCCCTTCGGGGGAGCTCAGGGACCTGCTTGAGGCAAGGAGAACACCAAGGGGAGGAGCTCAGAAGGCTGGGGGTCTAGTGTAGCCTGGCTGGGGAGAGGATACTCCCCAACTCACCTGACCTCTCCTGTGTTCCTGGTCCCCTTAGAATGACAGCCTTTGGAGGAAAAACCTGTGTGTGTTCCTGAATGCTGTGGACACATTCCCAAATGCAACAGATAAGATAAAGAACAATCTTAAGGTATATGAAATTGTCACAGGTTTGGGGATCCCTGTGTTGGCCCTCTTGGCCTCTGGGGAGGAGAACCGCAGGGCCTTTTCAGAATGTGACTGTCTTCTTCGGCCTCTTCCCACAGTATCTGAAGAATTATGTGCCTAAGCCCCCCTTGGAAGCCACGGTAAGTTGTCCCACTGGGTGCCCTGCAGGGGCCTCGGCTGTGACCTGACCCTCAGCCTCTGCTTCCCCTGGCAGCCTCAGCCACTCTCAGAGCTGGAAGCGAGGCAGCTAGCCCAAGAGCACACAGCCTGTGAAAGGTGCATCTAATGCCACCTTCCCGGTTTTTTTCACAGGAAGAAGCCATCACCATTGAGAACTGGAATGACTTCCGGAAGAAGCTGCGCTTCTATCTTAAGATGTTCATCTGTGGTGAGCTGAGGGCACCACAGAACATTTCCCTGAAGTGTGGTTTTGTCGCTGTGTTTCCCCAAGAGGCCTGGACATGTCCGCAGCAGAGTGGCTGAAGATCCTGGGCAGCTCTGTCACGATTCAAGACCAGAAGGATTTCATTTTCTCCCGTGGTGTCAGATGAATCATTTATGATCTGATTTCTGAAATGTGCAGCCTCTCTGTGGCCTTCTTAGGTATTATGTTCTCATTTTTATCCCATCGAGGCTATTTATTTATGTGTGTATTTATTTATATATTTTATTTATTACTTTCTGCAATGTGAAGTGTATTTATTTAGTAAAAGAGTCATGTCTTGCTCCTTTAAAAAAAAAAATAAAAATACCCTGATGCACACTGCGGGAGGAGACGCGCTCCGTGTACCTCAGGTTTCCAACAGCGTTTTTCTAGGCATGTGTGAAAATAAAGCAAACTCTGAACAACTGCGTTGTGGCCTGTGTCTCAGTTGTGGCTCGGGTCTTCGTGACCGCTCTAGGTGAGCTTTGCTCGCTCCGGGCTGCAGCAAGGACGCTGCCTGCGGGTTCTCATTCTCATGCTGCCCAGCCAGTCACGGTGCCCTGCACGCTCCTACACCTCCGGTCCCTCCTTCCACCTGCGGGTCTTCCTTGAGCGCTTGGATCCTGTGTGACGCTCCCCCTAGTGCTCATTCCAGAAACTGCATAACAGCCCCGTCGCCTTCTAGGGCAGTGGACGCGGCTAGACTCAGCCCTCGCCATCCCCTCCAGGAGATGCTTCTGCGCCCCCACGCCCAACTCGCTGGCCTGATGATTTAGCAGCCCCTCCCCCCACCGCGCCGGCCTCTCTGCCACCAGACTGACCCTTGCACATACATCCTGGGGATCTACTCTACCGAGGAACCACTGAGTTTTGGAAAAAGCAAAGTTGACCATGTGAGTCTCAAACTTAACTCCTCAGTCCTCAGGGTCCTGTGAACCTTGTCTATGTGTCCTTGTCTTAGGCTAGCACATGCGATCTACCTCCGCCTGTTGCTTATATTTCCCCCGTAGCTCCCAATCGCACTGGCACTGTAGCCAACAGAAACACCGTGGCTTCCTAGAGGTGTGTTTCCTCACACCTCTAGACCTTTGCCCCCTTTTGCCTGAGCCTGGAGTGCCCTGACAGGTCCTGCGCTGCCAGCTCTGGATGGCCCATACTCTCCTGTGACAAGCTCTTCTCTGACAGAGGAGAGCCAGCTGGGGCTCACCAGTAGCACAGCCACGTAGCTGTGATGGTTGCTGGAACAGAGCCGAGTGTAGCTCAGTCTGCAGCCCGACCCTCCTCCAGCCCATGGGGGCCTGGCGCTCTCCACCCTGCTGTGTGCCTGCTCCAGTCTCTGCTCCAAGGGCACAGTGAGCCTTTTTCAGTCACCATACTAGAGAGCAATAGCCTCTAAGCTCCCCGGCAGACTCAGACAGGCCGCGGGTCCTGAAATCAGACTCCAGCATCCTGAGACCCATTTCCCTTTTTCAGCTTGATACATTCCTCCCTTTCACGGGCTGGTCAGGCTCATGACCTCCCGAATGAGGGGGTGACAAAGGCTTAAATAAAGGAGTCAGGCGGTCTGATTTTAGGGCTCCAGGGGGATCCAAACCCTCTCACAGGATTCAAAATTCTCTGGGGGCTGAGAGAAAGAACTTCTCTGAGCAGCCTGTTTTTATTTGTTTTTCAAGAAAGGGAAGGGGGACGGAGGAAAGCATGGAAACTGGGCAGGGCCTTGGGAGCCAGTCCAGAGACTTTCCCAGGCAGTCAGTTATGCCAGCCAGGAGAGCTGCCTTATCTCCAGGGTGACGTTTAGAGCAGGAGGGTGGAGCCTGTAGCTGCAGGGTATTTTAGTTAACTGGAGTTGGAGTCAGGCATCCTCAGCCGGGGACCTGCCCTGACCTTTGAGTTGCCACGGCATCACAGGCCACTATAGGCCTCAAGTGGGACCCGTGGCCCTCAAAGGCTCACTTACTATGAGTCCACCACCCATCTCCAGACAAGGGGCCTAGGCCTGGGACTGACTCACAAGTAAACATAAAAAGTGGATTGGTTCATCTAAGTCCTGGTCTCCATCACCTCCCTCCAGGCGTTAAGTAAGAAGCAGGCCAACTGTTGGACTATGAAACGGCTAGGAGGTTCATCTGCTACTAGCTCAGAAATGCATACCTCTGGCTGGCGAATCTTTTCATGTCCTCCTCATCTGTGTGCACCTCTTCCCAGCCTCGTGGGGGTTCCGGGGAATCCCCTGCTGGACCTGATCCAGGGAGGAGTTGAGGATGCTGGCGCAGATTCTGACGTGACCACTAGGGGGAGGTGTGTCACAGGAGGAGAAGGGCTTGAGCAAGGCAGGAAGCTTGAATCTGGATCCTACGGCCCGGGTTCGCAGCTCC
Organism: Myocastor coypus; assembly: GCA_004027025.1. Taxonomy (NCBI): domain Eukaryota; kingdom Metazoa; phylum Chordata; class Mammalia; order Rodentia; family Myocastoridae; genus Myocastor; species Myocastor coypus. Next base: position 104,995 of record PVJA010001385.1, on the reverse strand, counting down.
CCTCACTCCTGCTCCCCCTTGCACCTGTGGCTGGTCCTTCTTGCATCCTGAATGAGGTAGCATGTTCCCACGATGCATCGCGTCTTCTCACCGTTTCTGTCTCTGGACAGAGGCCCAGCAGCCCTTGTCCCTGTGGGCTCTGCTGTCATGCATCTCCCACAAATACCCTGCAGGGAGCCCAGAGCCAGGGACGCACTGCAGCTGGCACCTGCTGTCTCACAAAGCCAACTGGCAAATCTCTGGAAGCAGAAGGAAAAGGAGAAGGTGGAGGAGGAGGAGAAAGAGGAGGAAGTGGAGGAGGAGGAGGAGGAGGAGGAGGAGGAGGAGAAAGGAAGTTGGTGGGTGTGATAGCACACAGTGCTACTCCAAGGAGGGAGGATCACAAGTTCAAGGCCAGCTTGAGCAAGTGAGCAACTTACCAAAATTCTATCTTCAAAATAAATAAATAAATAAATAAATACCTAAATAAATGGGGTTGTAGCCTTAGTGCAAAGGCACTGGGTTCAGGCCCTAGTACTGAGGGAGAAAAATAGTTAGCCAGCTATCAACAAACTCTCTGTAGCTTGAAGCTGGGCCGACAGGAGTGTTTACACCACCGGAACTGGCAGACAGCTCGAAGCACTCTCTCTCCTGACAGCCTGCTGATTTTGAGCGTGAGGAAGGAACCAGTGGCCTGCCACTTGCTTTGCCCAGCTGTCCTGCTCCAGGACTCATTCTCAAAGCTGCAGGCCCTTGCTCCAGAAGCCATGCTATTTCCATGGCATGGAATGTAGGCGGCGTGGTGCTGCATGCCGCGGTGCTGGGAGTTCAGAGTCAACAACGCATGGTGGCCGAGCACCGAGGCAGCAGTCCTGTGCTGGATGCCAGGGATATAGCAGTGAAGCACACACAGTGGGGGTCTTCGGAATCTGCCTTAGGTCGGGGGGGGGGTTGTCGGGGAAGGAATAGGTCAAGACCTGAAAGACCAGACAGCACCAGCCATGTGACAACACAGGGAAAAGAGGTCCCAGTAGGGAGAACAACCACTGCAGGCTGAAGTCAGCTGGGGGCATTTGCGGGACAGAGCAAGACCTGTGGGGGACTGAGTTCTGGTAGGAAGCCGAACACCTCTCCCTCAGTCTCTCTTCCTCTTCCAGTGTCCAGGATGGATGCCCACAGGAGACAAAGGTCGTGGGGGTCAGACAGAGCTGGTGACAGGTCTGGGGCGGGAGTGGGCCTCTTAAGGGATGCTGGGCTCGTTACTTCCCTGTTTCTAGCTCGCCAAGCCTACAGCCAGGCCGGGGCCAGGGACTCACTCTGACCCAGGCAGACGTCTCCTTGACCTGAGCCTCAGCCCCTGTCCGCAGCCAGCACAGCCTCCCAGGGCACGGCCAGTGCTGTGGTCCCAGCCACATGGCGGTCTCTTCTTGGTGGGCTCATGGGACTTTCTACATGCCACAGACATAGGCTGACAGTGGGCGTATCTCTGCTGCCACTCCGGCACCTACCCTGACACCGAATCCCCGATGTGAAGGTATTTGGAAGCGGGGCCCTGGGAGGTGGCTGGCTCCTGAGTGGGCAGCTCTCACGAATGGCATTAGCGCCCTTCAACAAAGGAGCCAGGTGAGGTACCCTGAGCCCTTCCCCTATCCGAGGACACTGAGATGCCAACCGCGAGCCAGGAAGCAGGCCCTCACCAGCAGCCAAGCCTGCAGCAGCAGGCAGGTATCAGCGTGGCTCAGACACAGACCTGGAGCAGGAGCAGGGACAGCAGTCCGAGGTCTTGTACAGTTCGCCTTGACCTTGTACCGCTCAGCCTGTTATTTATGAGCCACTCCTGTAGGGTGCTTTGTTAAGGTGACCCAAACGCGCTGATGCCGGGCCCTGCTCCGACCCCTGCAGGCAGAAGCTGATGACTTCCTGACCCAGTAGGAAGCCCAAGGGCTCACACCTGGCTGTCAGCTTGGTGCGTTTTTTCGGAGACTGCCCGGGCTGTCTACCTTGCCAAGTCTATTAGTCAAATGGGCACCAGGGGGCAGCAGAGTCCCATCATAAACCCTAGGTGCCCACTGGAGCGCCGTGAGCCTAGCTAGCTCTTCCCTAGGAGATGGGAAGATGGGAGAGCATACCTGCTTTTATTTATTTATTTATTTATTTATTTATTTATTTATTTATTCATTCATTCATTCATTCATTCATTCATTTATTCGTTCATTATTTATTTACTTGCAGGACTGGGCTTCGAACTCACAACCTTGCACTTGCCAGTCAGGCCCTTGCGCCACGGTATCTGTTCTTTATTAAAAGTTGTGGAAGTGCAGATGAAAGGAGTGAAGAGCATTTGCAGAAGGCCAGAGCCTAACAGAGGCAGAACTCAGAGGGGATGGCCAGCCTTGCCCTTGGATGCAAACACTGTTGCCCTGGGCAGGGTTGGCTGCTCCCACCCTGGCCTTGAATCTCCATTTGACTCAGTGATGAAAACACCCTGTAGGAGCATGGCTGGCCCATGCTGGGAGAGGGCCGGGGTGTCTGGTACCTCCTGGCTGGGTCTGTCAGGCTGCATGGCACAACGTGTGCTCCGGCAGACCCAAGTGGTCCAGAGGTGCTTTCTGCCAAGAGCGGCACCCAGAGAGCCAGGGTGGAGCAGGGGTCCATCGGACAGCAAGGGCTGAGCATGCAGGGAGGCCGGGACACAGAGGCCCAACAGCATGGGAAACTGAGGCATGAGAGTGCCTCTGGGTGAGGGAGCCAGCATGGCTGGCGGAGGCTAGGCCTGGCACTGCTCCACCAGGGCTCTTCAGGTCTTGCCTGGTCTCTGCCCCTTTCCTCCCTCCTGGAGCCCAGATGGCAAGACTCCAGGCTCCTGGCCTGAGCGTGGTAGCAGCAGGCGTGAGGCTGAGGAAGGTGCTGTGCTTCCCACCAACAGCAAGGACCCTGCACAGGGCAGAGAGGTGTGGCGGAGACTGCCCAGCCCAGCAGATGGGCATCGCTGAGGCCAGGAGGGCCGGAGGACATGTGGTGGGAGAGTGAGTGGAGCCTAGACCCGGAGGGGCCTCTGTGCCTGCTGGTCTCCCCCCTCACCTCACAGAGGGGCGCGCAGGCCCTTCGTGTCCCACTGCAGCCTGTTATTGTGACCCCACCTCTCTCTGGCCTGCAGCCTCCCTGCACTGTAGGCCCCATGGTCCTAGTCTGAGGCCTGCTCGCTTCTCCTCCTGGGTCGGGAACCTTCAGCTGGGCTTCTGTGACCTCCTTCAACAGATGCTGCACTGTTCCTGCCCCAAGAACATGCAGGCTGTGGCAGAGACCAGGTAGGGCCTGCGGGTGGCCGGCTGTGATGATGGAGGCCAGACCAATGCTAGGGGAGGCCAGGCGGGAGTGGGGTCCCCTCCCCCCTCGTCCCATGGCCATGCTGCACCTGCTCTGGGCCCCCACTGGGCTGGGCTGGGGCTCTCCTGCTCACAGTAATGCACAGCAGACACAGACACGACCCAGTCACTGTTGTTGCCCCATGAGTCTGGAGGGCAAGTGGGTGAGACACCTGGGTCGGGCTCCCCTAGCTCCTGGCAGTGACATCTGTTACAGCAAGACAGGCGCTGGCCCGGTGTTCCAAGCTGGCTCTGGGACGATGGGTGCCAGGTTGTACTGTGCTCCACGTTGGGGGCTCCAGCAGGGCCAGTCCCATTGGATGCCTGCCGGGCTACAGGGGCCTTGGCCGTGGTGGGACCCTCGGAGTGCCTTCCTCTCTGACACAGAGGCAAGGCCTGAAGGCACCCACAGCCACTCTGGCACAGCCTGCACACCCACACCCCCACACTGCACACCTTCAGGGCATCTCGCCTGTGCCCCCCAAGCCTCCGACCCCTGAAGCGCCTGCCCCAGGAGGCTGTGTGGCCTCCCACAGCCCTCCTTGGGGTGTAGCTCGAAGGTGAAGATGAATGTGTGCAGTTAGGGTACACACTCCTCCTGCACCCGAACCACCCTTTCACTGGTGACCTACTGCTGGCTTGGCTTGGGACCTCTGGACCTGCATGGCCACTGCCAGTGGAGGCCCCAGTCTCTCAAACTGACCGTGGCCTGTCCAGTGTGGCAGAGCCCCTGAATCTCTCTGCATGCTGTCCCCCCACCCCCCGCAGCAGTGGTCACCCTGGCCTGGCCAGACCCTGAGCACAGGCACCTCGAGCCTCTGCCCAGGTCCTCATGCCCACGGTCTCGGTGAGGTCTTTCCTCAGTGCACCTCTCCCTCGCTTCCTGAGCAGCTCTGTGCAGCTGCACATTCCCTGTGTACCTCTGGTCACACCTGACCCTGTGCCTGAGTCGGCCTAGGAGTCTTCAGGATGCAGAGCCTTCTGGAAAAGTGACAGCACCACCTGAGCTCAGGCTTAACCACCCTCAGGTCCCCCATCAGTCCTGGGGCCCCGGGATGCCCAGGGAGCACAGCCATAATGGACTTCAGCCCGGGTAGCCTGGCCTTTTTGAGCTATTCCTTTGGGGACCGAGACAGGGGGTGTAGGAGGTCTCATCCTGGTGCTGCCAGGAAGGGTAAAAGCACTTTCTCAGGGCAAGACATGCTGGGGGTGGTGGTGCTGGGCTACACCAGGGACTCTTCAGAGTGGCGCAGAGCCCTGAGCCTCTGCTAGCATGGCGGCTGAAGTCTCCACCTCTCCATGTGTGGGCAAAGAGATAACTACACTCTGGAGGCAGGGGCGGGCATGTGGCTGCTGTTCGAGAAAATTCCAGGAAGGCCAGGCCCTGTCCTACTTAGGGCTTCAGCAAGCTCCCAGAATGGGAGGAGATGGCAGGGCATCACTCTTCTGGGGCGGAGTCCCCCGCGGTTTCCTGGGACGAGCGGCTGCTTCTGCTGGGCTGGCACTAATCTACCCACTGTGCAGGTAAGCGCAGGGGGGAGGGACTTTCCTGGACGATGCAAGAACCAGTGGTGTCCAAAGAGGGCCAAGAGCCCAAGACTGGGTCATAAGAACTCTGGGCACCCGAGTATGTTGGGAGGAAATCCTTTCTTTAGCCCCAGAAGCCCCTGGGTGGCCACAGGCCACTCCAGCCTTCAGTCCTGATAGTAATATCCATCAGGACCCTCCCTTGAACAGCTGCCCAAGGGAACACATGCACTTGGGCCACCCCTGCTGGTCCAGCCAGGTGACCAGAATTTCTTGATGTTGAGGCCGAGTAGTATAAGCTCTCAGGAGAGTGAGTGGATGCAGCTTCAGATCCAATCCAGGACCTCCAGGGTGACAAGGGCCTCTTGGTGTCCCCAGTTTCAGGCCCTGTAAGGACAGGGCCTTCCCCAAGGGCAGGCAGGCATGAGGCAGGATCTAATCACCTGAGCTGCCCCGACCACAGCTCCTGGGAAGTGAGGGATCTGGGCCTGTTTCCTTCCCCTTGTGGTCACTTCCTCTTTCGATGACAATCCCAGAGCGCCACAGGCCCACGGCTCCTCCACAGCCTGTGCTGGGCCACTTACACAAGGCTCCTCCTAGAGGATTTCTCCTGACCCTGTAGCAGGGGCCTGACGTGGGTTGCATGCGCACTTGGGCCCTGCCCCCACCCGGCCGCAGCCTCCCCGGGGCACCTGAGTCAGCGCTGCCATCGCTTGTCACTCCTTCCCTTGTATGCAATCTAGGAATGCCTGCCTCTGTCGTGGCCTCAGCCCTGATGTCATTTTTCCAGATGATATGTAGCTGCCCACAAGGCTCCCTGGCAAACCCGTAGCCTTCTGCCCTGCACATGCTGCTGTGGGCACCGGAAGGCCATGCTGCCAGCCAGGATCTCTCCCATGGGCCCTGCTTCCTGCCCCTCCCCAGGGCCCTTGGCTGCTGGCCTGTGCTTGCTGGGCCCAGCAAGCATGCCCCTATGCCCAAGCTGTCTGGCCCTCAGCCCTCCCTAAGAAATCCTTGTGGCCTCCACTAACAGGTAACCGCAGACCACTCCCAGTTCTGTCTCCTGACATGTGGCCCCCAAAGCCAAATCTTGTGGGCCCCAAGACCCTACACACCTGCCCCTTGGTCCCTGGGCCTGCACCTTGTAACCTGCATGAGATCCTCCTACTTATGTTCAAAAGCACACTTTAGGAAGATGGGTGAGGAGATTAACCTGCTTCTCCATCAGGGTGGACTCAGAGTTCGTGCCAGCATCCTAGGGTCTGTCTTCCCCACTGAGAGCCTGGTAGGTGCTCAAGAAATGAATGAAGCTGAGTGTGATGGTGCACGTCTGTAATCCCAGCGCTCTGGGAGGCTGAGGCAGGAGGATCACAATTCTCAGCCTAGTCCAGCCAATTTAAGGACTTAGTGAGACCCTGGCTCAAGATTAAAAAAAAAAAAATACAGGTAGGGTGGGGATGTAGCTGAATGTGAAGACCCTGTGTTCAAGCCTCAGTTCTGCATAAATAAATCAATAAATCAATAAATAAAGTGAATGAGTAAATCCACTACCTAAATGAGCCCTTGCAGAATTCCACTTCCTAAGGCTTCTCTACCACCCGCCTCAAGACCCCAGGCCTCTCTGGGCCCCTTCACTGACTGACTTCTCCTTGCTCTTTCCCACTGCAGGAGGCTGCGTGTCCCAGAATCCCCCCAGTGCACTTGGCTACCGAAACTTAGAAGGTCATTCCTTGGGCTCTCTCAGACCCCAACATTCACCATCCAGGTTGGACGGTGCCACGGAAGGGGCCACAGCAGCTGTTGCCCACACAGACTGAGAAACTCAAGAGCCAGCCATGGGCACCGGACAGAAAGGTCCCTCAGGCTCCTCCCAGCACAGGGTCTCACACACACTGGAAAGGCTTGTCCACTGTTGGAAGAGCCACGGTGACTCGTGCCCAGAAGCTCAGTGACCTTCCATCCCAGAGGGCTTAAACGAGTCCTTGGCCTCCCTGACTGCCAGCGTGGCCACTGCTTGCAGCTTTCCTCCGCACTTCCGCCTTCCGGGCCTGTCTGACACAGACCTCCACTCCAGGTGGCTTCTGTGACTAGGAGCATTGCAGCTTTTCATGTCCCCTGAGAGCTCCCTGGGAGGAGCAGAACAAAGGACTTGCAGAAAGGATGAGGAAGCGTCACCATCCCAGGTCCTTCTGACCACCTATGTGTGTCCACTAGGCTCGAAAAGGCAGGGCTGGTCTCAGGTGGCCCCACGTCCTCTGGGAGCCCAGAGGCTCTGGAGAACTAACACCTGGCTTTCCCAAGCAAAAGCAGCAAAGCCCCACCTCATAGTGACACTTCCTGGGACCACACATGACAGACCACAGTTCTTAGGCCACGAGCTATACCTGCTGTCTGAGGCCCCAGCCGTGTCCTTACTCGTGGCTGACCTCCTCAGGGCACCCAGCTTCTCCCCTACCTGACAGGCATCTCCAGACCCCGGGAGCCTCTCCCAAAGCAACTGATAGGAATCTGGGCTCCCACAGAGGCTCCTTGGAGAAAAGCATCTTCCCCTCAAGAAGCCCCTGTGGGTGAGGCTCATCCACTCACACCAACACCTCTCCACACAGTAATGCACATGCGTAGATCCACAGCCTCATGGCCATGAAAGTTCTGGCACAGGACGGCTCAAGCCAGATCCCTTGTGCAAATGCAAACTCATGCCGCTTTCTCCAAAACTCCTTGTGAAAACCAAACACTCGTCAGCTCCCCAAGCACCTGTCATTGCTCCAGAATAGTTCCTGCTTCCACAGAGAGCACCCAGGAACTGCACACTGAGTGGAGCTGGGACCACGTAGGACATTAAACCTGGGAGGAGTGCAGCCAGCCCCCGTAGTTCTTCTACCTTGAGGGTGGCAGTGTGTCCACTCAACGGGACAGGCCGCCCTACAGAGGGCACTGTGGCTTATGTAGTTCGGAGGAAGAGTCACTCTGCCAGGTGGCGTCACAGCCCGCAGTCAAACTTCATGGGAGCTGGCTTTCTGCTGCTTGAACATGGCCACGTAAGCCTCGAGTGCCACCGTCAGATGGGCTGCTGCCAGGAGGAACACACTGCAGGCTCACGGCTGGACGTGCACACGGTTGTCATGCACCCTGCTCATGGGGGTCACTCCTTGCTGGGGCTGAGCTCACTGACTGCCCTGGCCCCTTGGAGGGAACCCATGTGAGTCACTGCAGGACTGTGTCATTTGGCTGCACTGAAAGAGAACAGGGTGACGGGCCCACAGCAGCTCTGCTCACACTCAAGTCTTATAGAGGCCAGACAAAAGCCAGAGGAGGAGTGGGAGGGTGGGGCTGGAATGCCCACCAGGGTGGACACAACCTGCCTGAAAACCTCCCCGGATAGCAGGCAGGATGGGAAGCCAGGAGCAGGAGCCCCATCTAGTGTCTCCCAAGTCCCACCCTGGCCACTCCAGGCCAGGAAGTCCAAGTTGTGCCCAGAGGCCCCTCCAAAGGAGAGGCAGCCCAGGGCCAGGCAGAACTGCCCAGGCAGGCTGGAGAGCCCTCAAGGAGGTGGCCAGGTGGGCTGTTGGTTCTTGGAAGGGCTCATTAATGAAAACCCCCGAGCCTGACCACCTGGGGAAAAGGCTCGTCGTTCCCATGTGCAGCTGATAAGGGCCAGGAGATTCCACAGTTCAGGTAGTTCCCCCGCCTCCCTGGCTTTTGTGGTCACCATTAATCATTTCCTCTAACTGTGTATATAAGGGCTCTTCTGCCAGCAAGCCCAGTACTCCGAGAGAAAGGCTAAAGTCCTCAGGAGGATGTGGCTGCAGAACCTGCTTCTCCTTGCCACTGTGGTTTGCAGCATCTGTGCACCCACTGACCTGTTCAGCCCTGTTACCCGGCCCTGGAAACACGTGGAAGCCACCATTAAGGAAGCCGTGAGCCTCCTGAACCACAGCAGTGACCCGGCTGCTGAGATGGTGAGTAAGGGGGTGGACGGCCCTCGGGCCACCCTGCTGGCCCTGCTCTGCCCTGCCTTGCCTGACACTTTGCTAACACAACTCTTCCTTTGCACAGAACGAAACTGTAGAAGTTGTCTATGACGGGTTTGATTTACAGGTAAGATGTCACTCTCTGATACACTTCCCAAGGGGCCTGCGCCCCAGGGGACTAGACTTTAGATGGACCTCGTAGGGCTACTTGCCAGTCAGCTGGCTGCCACAAGGAGGGGGTGGCATCTGGGTGCCACTTGCCTTGTTTGTGTGGTGGTCACGTGGGCTCTTGTATTAGCTGAGCAGCCGTGGGCGAGCCTGGCATTCAAACGCTAAGGATGACCAGGTGATGGTGGAAAAATGGGGTCCTCATGAGGTGTGGCTGTGGGCTGAGCACACTCACTGTGCCCCGGTCCAAGCCCTGGGAGAGAGGGTGAGAGCAGCAACTCACTTGGCAAGTCCAGGGCAATGCCCTGCCCAGCACTCCTTGAATGGCTGGGACCCTCCTGGGGTTCGGTGGGCTCCGGGACAGAGGTTATGCTGGCTGGGGTGGCCTGAACCCACCCAGAAAGGAGGACAGAAGTGTACCTGCACTGTGTGACTGGACCAGCTTGGCACTGGTCAGGGATCATTCTGTGCTGCTCTGAGGCCCTAGTCCTGCAGGCAGGGGTGGCATACAAAAGAGTGTCCAGGAAGGGGGCCGCCATCACCGCTTGGCCTCTGCTCACAAGAAATGGACTGTTCTGCAGGAGCCAGTGTGCCTACAGACCCGCCTGAGGCTGTTCCAGAAAGGCCTGCATGGCAGCCTGGCCAGACTCAATGGCTCTTTGACCATGCTGGCCAGATACTACAAGCAGTACTGCCCGCCGACCCCGGTGAGTGCCCTTGTCCGGGAGTATGGGGACAGGTGGGGAGAAGGGCTAGCACGGGCTACCCAGGCCCCAGGAAGGTTTCTGTGTCAACAGATGTGTCCTGAGGTGCCCCTGGCACCCTCTCACTAGGCGTCAAAGTCAGGGAGCTGCAAGGCCTACCGCGCCCCCTAGCGGCAGCTGTTCATCCCCTGTTCTTGGCAGAAATGAGGTCAGAGGTCAGGCAAAGCTAGGGAAACCGGGACCTGGCCCAGGGCCCCAGCACGTGCCATGGCGTGCTGCTCTGGGCGGGACTTTCCTGTTGGGCACCGGGATTGCAGAGAAGTAAGGAGTGGGAACTGCCCGGCAGGGACAAAGGCACCAAACACCCTTCTTCCTGCAGGAAGGGAGTGAAGTCTGAGTGATGGGTGGTGGCCTCTGCTCAACCTCTGGGCACTGGCCTGGGACCAAGGAGGCAGCAGACAGCCTAGGGGCAGCTCAGGATTGCGCATGGGCAGAGCACCAGACTGGCAGCACGGGGGTGGCCCAGGGTCACCTGATAAGACTCCCCAGGAACCTAGCCGTGGGCCTTCTGGGCCTAGTGCTTAGAGGCCATGCGGAAACGCACAGGGCCTCCCCACGCTACCCACTCACCTGGTCTCAAGGGTTTCTTATTTTTCATGTTTTCTTAAGGAAACTTCCTGTATGACCCATAATATCACCTTCAAAAGTTTCAAAAAGAACCTCAAGGAGTTCTTGTTTGCCCTCACTTACAACTGCTGGGAGCCAATGGAGTAGCGAGGCAGCCGGGCTAGCCCTGGACTTCACCACAAGCGTGCCGAAGCCCCGCCCGCGGAGAGGCAGAAACTCAAGACCTTCTCAAGGGCCCAAGGGGGGGTCCACGGCCGTGGCGGGGGTGGCACGGACCTGTCGTGGGCCAGCACGACCCTGATGTGGGCGTGGCAGGGGATTTTTATACTCTCAGAATCTGTGGTATTTATTTATATATTTATATTTCTAAGATATTTATTTATTTATTTATTTAAGCTTATAGTCTGTATTTATTCAAGATGTTTTGCTATAATAAATTATTCAAAGTCTAATTTTTATTTTGTGTCCTTTTCCAGTTTATCCTCGGGCGGGGTCAAAAGGGGTGGGGGAGGGAGCTGAGGTTCTGCTGGTGGACCCAGCTGGGGGCAGAGCGTGGCCTTCCACTCTCCAGGGTCTGCTCTTGGGGTGCTTGAGGGCTCTCCCTCAGAGAAGAGCCATCCCTGGGGTCTAAAGCAGAGAAAGCGGTTTGCCTTTCTGGAGGAGGCCCAAAGACCTCTGAGGGTTGGGTGGTCACTGTCTAAAGAGGCCTTGTGCCCCAGGCCTGGCTCTCGCATTCAGTCACTCTAAAGGTAAATCAGCAAAGAAACGAATTTTCAGAGAAAAAGAAACCAAACCACAGGGGTCAGAGCTCAGCATATTTACCCAACTTTCCCCCAAACGTGTGATCTTAATCTTTGAGAGTCAGAATGTAAACTCGGTAGTGTGTTGGAACACAGGTCTAGGGCAGCATTTTTCTGAGCTGCTTTTTAGTTTTACATGGAGTTTTAGAATGAACAGGTGCTTTCTCCTAAAGTCTATGACCTTCCAGCTCAGAGCAAAGCAGCCTCCCTGCCTTGCAGCCAGGCTGGAGACCCACCCTTTCCCCAGACCTTGGCCCCTGGGTCCCTCCTGGGGAGAGGCAAGCCTGGGACCAGCCTCATCCTGCAGGTGGGTCTGCCCGAGCCGTTTCCCGCGGCGTCAGGACCTGCTGGTGCTTGGCAGCGGTGTGCCACTGCACGGCTTGCTCCCCTGCTCCACGCTGCACTGCATGTGGCAACAGTCCTGGCCAGAGATGTTGGCCACATCAGGCAGAAAGGTCACAACTCCACATGTGGATTCCTACTAAGCAGTCTTAGGGGAGGGCTGCATTCTAGCTAAGGCCAGGATCCATGAAGTGTGCTGTGGTCACTGAAAGTGCATGAGCAGCACATCTTGCCCCGCGATAAGGTCCTCTGTCTTCCTCAGAAGCCATCGATGGCTGATGAGAGGTTTGCATTTCCTTAGACTCACGTATATAGGAACCTCTTCCCACAGAAACGCTGTCAGGCCCAAGCTCAAATTGGTTGGCACCTCCTCTGAAAGGCGCCATGCACCTCTATGTGCTCCTGCTTTGTGTGCTTTGGGGGTCAGAAATCCACTTGGCACTGATGAAGGCTGTCACTGTGACTTCTGGGAAAAATCTCACGGCACTCTGTGATGAGATTCAGGAGGAACTCGATAATGAGAAGAAGACATACAAGGTAAGCCAGGTCTTCCTCAAACATCCTGTCTTGGTTGCCTTTGTGTTTCTGACTAGCTTCTCTTGCTTCTAGGGTCCCTTCAGAAGGCCCCAGAACACCAGTAAGGTAAGCAGCACCTACGCACCTACTCCTTGGGCTCCTGGGGTCATATTTGGAGAGGAGATGGTCTCATTCAGCATACAAGGTAGAGCTGAGAACAAGCAATGCTAGGGACTTTGAAAGCCTGAGGACAGGCCCGTCAGCTCAGCCAGCAGACAGAGCAGCAGCCAGGCCCTGGGCTTTGCCCGCCCCTTCGCACTGCCAGCATCCCAGCACAGCTGAGGGCCGGGCAGCAAGGCAGATGCTGACAGCTTCCGTGCGGCTCCTAGGGTGGAGCGGAGCAGTGCAGTGCCCGAGCTTAGCACCAGGGCTCGCCAGGCTAGGGTAACCAAGGACGGGTGAGGTGGGCTTCGGCCAGGCCCTGAAGTGCACTCCCACGACTGCATGCCCCACCCCTCTTTCAGGAGCTCTGCTATGCAGAGTTTACAGAGATCTTCACCTGTGTCCTGAAGAACCTCACAGCACATAACCAAGTCGACCAGCACATAAAAAATGTTTATCAAAACATGAAGGAGCTCCCCAAAATCTGCCCAAAGTTGGAAGTAAGTGACTTTTTACTATTAAGGGGAGTTTGGATTTAATTTCCCTCTATCACAGCCAGGGTCCTAGTGGGGCAAAGAGCTACCTTGGGTGTCATGTGGCACCCGAGGCTTAGGCGCTACTCTCAGGTTACACGGATCGCTACCCTTCGGGACCATCTCAAAGGCCAAATAAGCTCCCTGTCCAACATCAGGCGGAGGGTAAGGAGTGAAAAGCTGACCTCAAGGAAGTATAAATCCAAGGGGTGGTTCCGGGGATTTCTATTTGTATTTCTGGCCAAGCCTCTGTCCACCTCCAGGGTCAGTAGAGGGCAGGCAGGCCTGAGATAAGCCAGCTGGGCTGGCCACGGACTCTTCCTAGGAAGAGGGGAGGGCATCTTGGTCCGGGCTCCAGTTTGCCACATCCTTGGGTCTCTTTTGCGCTGAGGAGCTACATGGGGAACCCGTGGGGAGGGGGGAGTGAGCTGTGGTCTCAGGGCATCTGGGGAAATGACTGAGTTGTTCTCTTTGCCAACACGGTCCTTTGTGCAGCACTCCCACCTCTCACTTGTCCTGCCCTTGCCCTGGACAGCCTGCCGGCTCCCTCCCTATAGAGACTGAGGTTCTCAGACCCAGGCCCTACTACCTTTCCTTGTGGCAGGTAGAGAGGACTTTCTGAGCTACCTCCTGGGAACAGGGGCTCCTAAGACTCTTGTGGCAGGGCTAGCAAATGCTTGCTTTCATTTTATTCATTGTTTTTCCTGCTAAGATGGTGACTTACACACGTGTTTCTTATTTAGCCAGCCGACTCATCCGAGAACTGTACCACCGAGTTCCGGAACTGTGCTACTGAGGAAAGTAACTTCTCGATGTTCAAGGATGCCTTAAAGAGGGTTATCACGGCCATAGAAGGGTGGAAATCATGTCAGAAGATCGAGGGCAGCCTCTGGGACTCTGTCCTCTCCCAGGTTTAGAGCCATTGGAAATATGCGGGGCTGGGGTGGGGTGGGAGTTTGCTGGCCTTGGGCTGAAGGGTGATGCCTGGGTGGGTGGGGGCTGGGGCGTTTGCCCAGGGACACTTTTGTCATGGACACAGGAGCAATGGCTGCTTCAATAAAGCTCGCAAGTGGAAAGCTGGAGAGTGAGAGTCCTGATAAGTACCAGCCTTGCTGGGGCCACGTGGGCTTGCGGGGAGAAAACGCCATCACGGAGGTTCTGAACTGGAGGCCCAGAGGTCTTTCAGGAAGAGCCTCTGGCCCTAGATGGACCAGGTGGAACCCACCTAGTCCTTCCCTGCCTGCATCTCCATGACAGTGGGAAGGAGAAGGCCTCTGTAGGTGCCGGTGCCACTCACCACATGCCCGTCTCCCTTGCCCTGCAGAAATCAACTCAGGTCCTTTCCCAGTCTTGTGCCATGACTGGATCTCTTGGGGCTCAAAGCCCTACCTCCTTTCTTCCTTTGTTCTCTTAACTCTAATCAGCAAGCCCTCACATCCCAGGCCCAGTATGGTGCCCCAGAAATGTCAGCCCTTCTAAATGGAGCTGAAGAACCAGGGTTTCCCGCTACTCACAGAGGCCTGGGCCAGGTGTAGGATTCAGGTAGGGGGCGTGTCCACAGAGACCCCATCTGGACTGGCAAGGAGTTGACTCATCTTAAAACAAAGCCCTTCACCTGCCCTACACCTTCAGGGGGCCCAATGGGCTCCTGGCCCTCTCCCTGGCTGTTCACGCCCTTCTGCTTTCAGAGCACTGTGTCTGACTAGGGCAAACCCACCAGGTGCTCAGGTTTTAAAGCGTTGCCAGATGGGGGTTTTAAGTTATGGTCCCCCAATTCTGTCTAATTATTTGAACAGTTTATTGGGGGTGGTGATGCCTGGGATTACCTTACAGCCTCAGTTCCCACAATTCAAAACAATCTCACAATCCAAAATTCTTAGGCCATGAGCTCCTTTAAAGAGACAGGAGAGATAAAGATCTGTTTCTTCTGGAATATTGTTATATATCACATTGCAACCACAACTTGGCCAAAACCAGACCTGCAGGAAGTTTGCAGAATCTGCTCGCAAACAGGCTCCAAAGTTCTGGGCTGTGCCTAGGACAAGCACACGGGCCAATCCCACGCCCACCCAGCCCCATTCCTTGACATTGGATCTCCAGGATGCCCCTGTTTGTCTCTACTTTGAGAGGCCACCTTTAGCACCGGAAGTCAGCAAGCATTACTGAGCAAAGCGGCCAAATCCTGTCAGAACACGGAGCATAGCCTAGTGGCTCTGGGACAGGGGTTGGGGCTGGTACAGGGCCAAGGCCAAAGGACAGTTTCAGTCTAGGAGAAAGTATCACTAAGGCCATGGGCTCCCATCCCTTGGGTGTACTATATGGGGTCCCGAGGCTACTTCTTTGTAAGTGGGGTGCACAGCTGCCAGGTCCACTGGCACACTCTGGCATGAAAACCCACCACTTTACTTCCAGAGCTCCCAACCAGCCAGCACCGGAGCACTCTGACCTTGAGCTCCTGCTGAAGCCTGAGGCACCAGCGAGTACAAAGGGACAGGACTTGTGCATAGGTCCTTGTTAGCCCATTGTCATGCTCCTCTCCAAAGGTGTGCAGGAGACCTGTCTTGCCTGCCGCTAGCGGGCCACATGAGCTCGGATAGGCACCTCTGTCTCTTGGGCACAGGTCCACATAGGCAGAGCAGCCTCGAGCCCAGGGGCCAGGTCCCAGCCCAGAGTTAGGGCATTTGTCCAACTGAACTGCCTCAGAGCGTCTGGCTCAACTCTACAGAAACTGAGGCCAGTGAGGCAGCCAGGAAGGATTTGGTGCCTCTTCTGGTGAACAGGAAACTTGGGAAAGGGACGCGGAGGCAGAAAGTGGCAACCTTACAGGAGGTGGCAGCCCTCGTCCTCCTGACAGATCCATGCAGAGCTACCACGTGGGTACTGCTCTGGAGAGCCCACAGCCCCCGCAGTCTGTTGGTCCTGGGTCAAGATAATCCTGACACATTGGAAGGCCGGGGCTCTGAGACAGACTCTCAGGCGCAAGAAACATGGTCTTGACCCCCAGTTTGCTGAGACTGGTCTGGGCTGGGCTACCCCATTTCTCTAGGATATTAGTGAGCAAACTGTGCCTTCCTTAGGAGGTAGCTGTGGGCAGGCCTGGCCCAAGAAAACACTCTTAACTTTGCCAGGCCCATCTTTAGACCAGGAGGGACCTGGGGCCTAGTGGCTGGAGGAGTTGGGACTCACCACTGCAGCAAGACTTCTCAAGAGAATGGGATGGTCCCTCCCTCATGTAGCACCCCCCCGCCACCTCCACATACCACCTCCTATCCCTCCCTCCCACTGCCACCGAGGTGAGCAGTGCTACTGCAGGAATCTAAAGGAGTCTAACGAATCTAAAAGCCTAAGAAACACAGGACAGCAGTGTAGTACCCCTCTGATAGCAAGACTTGAGAACTGGAACAGTGCTAGGACAGCCCAGGGAGTCCTGGACCATGACATGGCCATGTCCTCTGACTCAACATTCGTACCCAGAGAAGAAGCTGCCCAGAAGGAAGTTTTGTCCACAGAAATGGCCAATCCATCAGTCTATGAGATGAAAGATGACTGTGAAGCTAGCATGGCAGTCTGGACAGGCACCGGTGCTGAGATGACTTTGGTGGACCAAGAGCTTCTTAGGGACAGTGACTTGTAGGCACAATGGCAGGTGAGCTCTTCCCATGATCTAGGAAGAGAGGCTGAGTCCAAGGTCATTGGATATCGCAGGTTCTTTTTGATTACAGAGAATTTACACCCTCAATGTTCCCAGCTAAATAAGTTATTTGGTAGTTGGCTTATACTCTATTCACTGATTCCACACTGGTTGTGCAGCCAAGGTGCAAGTGATTAGCTTACAAAGCATCTTGTGATGGTTTCTGTATAGGTGTCTCCCCAAAGCCTCTTGCCGTCATGGGGAGGCTTCTGGAATTTGTAATTGATTATTATGGAAACGGGTGCGGCACCTCCCCTGGGACAGGTGACCCTCATTTTAAGTGTCAGGCGTTTGTCCCAGCAACGAGACACATCTCCAGCTGCACAAGAGTCAGCAGAAGCCTACTGTTCCTCCTCGGTGGGCAGGCAGCTCTCGGCACAGGCCCCGAGGGCGCGAGGCAACACCTGGCACCCTTACCTCTCATGTTCCCTGTGCATGGAGCCACAGGTTGCGGTGGCTCCCCGGCTACCCATCTGGCCTGTGCCATATAGACCAAGTAGGCGTGCCGGCCCTGGAAACCAGGCATGCTGGGTCCTGAGCCGCTGCCCTTCGGCGCTCGGCTGTATGCACACATTCATGTGCTTGATAATTCAGGTCTGCATGACGAAAGTGGACGGCAGGGGCTTCAGGGACCAAACACATGCTGTGCCAGCCTGGGCTTCTGAGCAAGCAACTGGAGTGCGTTACAGGCCCAGCAGCTGCAGCCCTGCTACACAGCTTCCACGCAGAAGACATCAGGCACCTGTTCTCCTCCCTGGCCTAGGCTTTCTTAACTGTGAAGTGGGCTATGGAGGAACAGCATGGCCGCAGCCCCAGGGCTCAGGTGCAGGAGGCAGCTGGTAACTGATGTGACCGAGAGACTGGATGCTAGGCCTGAGCAGTGCAGTGTGCAGGCCTGCAGGGCAGGTTGCCGTAGGGGCTGGAAGCTCCCCACCCTCTCTGGGCCTTCCTCAGGGGAACTTCCTCAGGACCACACGGAGGTAAGCCAGACAGAGGCCTGGGGCAAGTGACAAGAGCCCCCTCTGAGCCAGGCCCTTGCCCATGGCTGACCAATTTCCCTCCTGGGAGGAGGCCGTGAGCCACTCTACCAGGAAAAATGCCTCTTCACAGTTATTTTTCATTGTGGTTGGAGACAGGCTCTGCGAAACAGTTCCGCGTTGCTGCCACTGATGTTATCGCTAGCCCAGACTACTCTTTCAACCTGAGAGATGATTAATTAAAAAGCTTTCTCCTTGTCTTTCTCTTTCTCCCCCCCCCCCCCCGCTACTTCAAGGGAAGATGAATACCAACTCCCCAGGCCTTGCTGGGGACACACCATGGGGACCTGTCCACCTCCTTCCAGATGCCCACTGCTCTTGTGGAGATGGAGAGAGGCCTTTAAAAAATACTGCTTAATTTTTATTGTTATTATACAATAAAGTTGTCTTAGTTACTTTTTACTTGTTGCTGGGACAAATACCGGACACCCAAAATGAAGGAAGGAAAGGTTTATTTAGCTCACAGTTACTGGAGGTTTCAGTCCATATTCGGCTGGACCAAGGCTGAGTGGAACAGGGCAGAGAGCATCCAGTTCATGGCGGCGGAACAGCAACAAAATGGTGACAGAGGTAGCCAACCAAACAGGGCAGCAGGGCAATAGCATGCATCTGTCTCTCTGTCTCTCTTTAAATTACATCAGGCTCTCTGCCTTAGCCTATCAGCCTCAGGCCACACCCATAGTCTCAGCACTACGCAGACCATAATCCCAGCAGTAGTAGAACAGGTAATCCCAGTGGATCATCATTCAAGTCTCAAACTCTAGAAGTTCTCGCCAATCATTACATGAGGCTTTGGGGGCACAACTAGGCATAAACCATAACAATAGTATACAAGTCCTAGGTGTACAGTTTGGAGAATTTTCATAAGTGTTTATGCTCATTTCACCAGGAAGACCTTTTTAGGCCTCCCCTATGCTTCCCTGGGCTCCCCGTCTGAGTGTGGCTGCTGTTCCAGGGTCTGCGGCCATGAAGGAGTCCTTTCAGTTTGGGAATGTCACTTAATCAAGAGATACATCGTTCTCCCTCTTATACTGGCCTCTTTCACTGCCCACGGCCCATGCATTCTTTCCTGGCTGTCGCATGCATGGCAGCTGTTGTCTCTCTTTCCACTCCACAGTACTGTGCTGTGCGACCATCCCGCAGTTCATCTCTCCATCCCACTGCTGATGGAAAGTAGACGCACTGTTCCCACTTTTTGGTTGACACTGATAAAGTTATTTTGAATATTTTTTGCTCACGTTTTGGTCAGCAATGTTTGCATTTCTTTTGAAAAAGCTAAGGAACTGTTGGGTCACAGGATCTACATATTTTAGCCTTAACAGGTACTGCCAAGTGATGGTCCAAGGAAGACCTTTGCAGGGAATGTTGTTGCCGTTGGTTTTCCTGCCTTGTGCAGGTATTGCAGACCCTGGACCTCTTGCCTCCCATCCCATGATTTGAGCCTGCTTTCCAAGTGTGTTCATCATTGACTAGAAATTCTCTCTGTTTCTCTCTCCTGCCTAACGGTCTGCATTCTAACAAACCAATCTTTGGGCAACAAAACCCAGACCTAACTGAGTCCTGGGCGGAGATGAGGCTTCACTCCCAGGGCCATGGGGACTGTCTCTGCGCAGCTGGGCCTGCAGTTGTGCACGCTGACAGGGGAGAACCAGCCAGCCAGCCGCTCAGGCACCAGGCTCCTGTTCTGTGGCAGCTGTGGAGGGGATGTCTCCACGTGCAGCAGCTCCTTGTGGGAGGGTGTGTGAAGGGCTTTGAGAAGTGCCCTCAACATGGATGGGACAGGCAGCACACTCTAGAGTACCACCTTCATCTATAAGGCCTGGGCTTCAGAGCTAAGGAGACCTGGGGAACTGTGACATGCTACTGTCCTGTGCGGAAAGACCACATTGTCACCGCCCTGGGCTCTGTCCTGGATTTCTCTCGGTAAGTCCCTCATCACATGTCATTCCCAACCCTTTTTAAATCTGTCCCCTCCTCTCTATCCTATGGCCTTGCTCCCACCCAGCTTGACATGCAGACAACCACTTCAGCATCCCACAGACCCTCATCTCTGTACAGCTCTGCTGCTCCCTCCCTCCAGCATCCCTCCCTCCCTCCTTCCCTCCCTCCTGCAAGTGCTTACTAAGTGCCCATGCCCATGGAGTGTCAGGAATTGCACCAGGCTCTGTGCAAATGCCAACCCCTGAGGTGCTACCATTGTAGGAGATTGCTCTGGCTGCTGGCTCAAGGTGATATCCGAGCCCTATGTCCTCATCTAAGACCCTGCCCCCTTCTCTAGCCCCTGAAGACACCCTCAGCCTCCATGCTTAGGCTCCAGGAATGTAAATCCATCACAGCTCTTAGTGTCCTCTGATTCCTTGCCCGCACCCCCGCACACCAGGAGTGCCAGCTGAGGTCTGTCTCCCCGAGAGGCAGACCAACACCCAAGGGCAGGTGCGGAGGTCCTCTACCGGGCAGCTTCTTCTTCGACACTGCCTCTGGGACTTGTGTGCCCACCTCCTGGCCACACATGTGCACTGCCACCTGCTCTTCAGCCACCAGATCTTCACTCTGAGCCACTGCTCTATCCAGTGGTTAGAAAGGGCCCTTGTTGAATATGTGCTAGCAATGGCTGTGATCCGGAGTCTGATGAAAGTGAGCCTCGGTCCACCGCTGACTGACAGATATTCTCCCAGATCTTACCGAAGACAGGATAGAAAACGCAACACTATTCTTCCAAAGTTTAGAATTGCTCCTTGCACACTGGTATAGGCAAAGACTTTATGAGTGAAACCCCAAGTACACAGGAGCTACCACAAAGAATCAACCACGGGGAGCTCATCTTATTAAAAAGCTTTTGCACAGCAAGAGAAACCAGAGTGAAGACACAGCCCACAGTGTGGGAAAAATGTTGGCCAGCTGTTCGTCAGACAAAGAACTGCTACCTAGAATACATAAAGAACTCAAAGAAAGCAGATCTCCCAAAATTTAAAGGCCCAATCTAGCACTGGGCATCTGAGATGAATAAACTCTTCTCAGATGAAAAGATAGAAGTGAAAAATAAATATATTGAAAATGTTCAACATTATTGGTCATTCACGAAAAGCCAATTAAACTAATGCTGAGATTCCACCTCACCCCAGAAAGAATGGTTATCATCAAGAAATAAACCAACAACAAATGCTGGAGGGGCTGTGGGGAAAAGCAACCCTCTGCACGGTTGCTGGGAGTGTAGCCTGGCGCAGCCACTGTGGAAAGCGTGTGGAGGGTCCTCACAGGCTAGGACTAGGGGTCCCATTCGACCCAGCTGCTCTTCTTGGCATCTTCCTGAAAGAATTAAAGGCATCCTACCGCAGGTATAGGTGCACACTCATGGTTATAGTAAGACAGCTTTTAATAGCCCGATTTGGAAACAGCTCAGATGACCCTGAACTGGCGAGTGGACAAGGGAAACATGGGGGTTTTGTGCAGTGCGGTACCTGCTCTGCCACAAAGCAGGGTGAGCTTGGGACATTTCCAACCGCTGCATGCAGCTGGAGAGCATCTTCTCAAGTCTAACAGATGAGACACACAAGTATAAAGATCTCACAGTGTCTTTGGTGTCAGAAAACAGATATATAGATAAGGACCAAGGTGTGTAACAGCTGTTGTGTACTAAGAAAAACAAATCTTCAAATGGGAAGTAGAACCAGGGAGCAGGGGAGTGAAAAAAAGAAAAAATGGGAACGGAAACAAAAATCTTATAAATGGGGAGGGGGTTTGAAGTGAGGTTAGGGGAAATGGAAGAAAAAAGAAACAAGTTTAAAAAGAGAAACAAGTATAAATTTTCTCTGATGAATGTGGTCCTTATATATGCCTAAGTAAGAATTAAGATCAGATTGGAAGGAAAAAATGGATGGTCCCGGGGCATGGACTAGCAGCAGGCCATCGCAGGCACTCCGTATGCCGCCAGGGATGTTGTTGTGGGTATCTGTATCCACAACAGCATCCGGGAGGTGAGCCAAGAGGATGCCCTCGTGCCCTGTCAGGAGAGCCGGGGACTCGACACCAGCCCAGCTGCCTGCTCATTCCCCGACATAACGGAAATGGGAACCATCTTGAAGGAAGCAGCAGGAGGGAGGGAGCCAGCTCTTTGGCAATGTGTCACGCTTCCCCCAGCCTGATGCCGGGGCAGCCCCACGAGCTCCTGGTGGAGACCTTGGCTCTTACCCAGGCCTTTTCCTCCTGCCCAACTGGATGAGGATGAGGTCATGTGCTGGGGGTGGGGCAGGCCAGCAGAGATTGCTGCCGCAGCCACAGACCTAAGACTAGATGACACAAGAGTAGGCGGCTCCGTCTCGCCCTTCTTCTCACACCCTTGGATGCTCTCCTTGACTGACCTCTACTGCTCTTAGTTCCTTTCTGCAACCAGGACCTCTCTGCCTGTGGCTTTCTTTCTTTCTTTCTTTCTTTCTGGAGCCATAGGAAGACAGAAATATGGGTGCTACAGGTCCATAACAGTGGTAGAGACAAGCCTGGGGCTCTCTGGGAACAGGGATATGGACAGACAAGATAGGCTCAGCTGGGACTTGCAAGGAACATAGGAAGTGATCATCTTGGGACACTGGCAGTGACATACTGAGGGCCACAGGCAGACAAACAGACTTGGAGCTCCTGGTAGGAGTTCTAGAAGGCAGTCCGCTCTCTCTAATCTTAGTCTTATGCTCTGCATGGCCAAGGAGTCTCAAGGTTCCTCCTGTGGCCATTGGGATCAGAGATGTTGAGAAACTCTTGGAACCTCTCTTTCTAGGGATCCAGAGCTCTCAGACCTGTGAGTTCCTTTCACTGTCCCAGAGTTAGACTAAAAAAAAAAAAAAATCAATCTATTATTTTTATCCTCTCCCTACCAGCTTTATGAAGGAAAAGGCTCCTCACAAACCCTCCTAAGGCTACTTACTGATAACACAGTGACTTAGTTGGGAATGGCTGAAGCTAGAAATTGATCATATGTGGCAGGGCAGGACAAGCACAGTACCTAAAGCAGTCAAGCTACCTCACTTCTGAGGAAAGCATCCCATCTGGGCAATTTTGGCTATCAGTAGCTAGGCAACCTTGTGTCTCATGGTACTAACTTCGTAAAGGTATAAATAAATGCCCTTACTGTGGTTCTTTGGGTCTTTTGCCAATCAGGCATGAGCCTCGACCTGATCTCAGCTTTATCTCTTACCTGTATTTTCTAAATCCTCTTGCCATTTTCTCTGGGGAACCAGTGAAAGGCCAGCGAATCCCTTCACACAGTGGCCATGTTTGTCCTGGGAAAGGTGTGACTACTGGAAACCACCATGAGTCTAGACTTTATGGGGACACTGTGTAGTGCCCAACAGAGGCTGAAGCTGATGTCCCCATGGGCGTCAGATTTTTAATTCTAGTGGGCAAGATTCTTTCTCTATCACCCTTACCCTGTGCTTCAGAGCCTGGAAACTTCCGAATCTGACTAGATTTGGGGCCTTAGCAAGCCTTCCCCAAGGGGAGATTGTTGTGTTCTGAGAGCTCAAGTTGCCTGTGTCAGGCTGGGTTGCCTAGATATGAAACTGTTAGACAAAGATGGACATTCCAGATGGCTCATGGAAGAGAGTGGAGCATGAGTGAACAGAGGGAGATCTTGCTTTGTAATAGGGTCATAAGAAAAGTCTCAGATGGCCCAAAGAAGTGTTCTAGAACTACGATGGTTCTAGAACTTCAGAGTTTTTTTAAGTTGAATTGAGAAGAACAAATCTTTGTGTCTTCATTTGATCAGTAATTGGGTTAAGCTGCCCCTAGAATAGTAGTGATGTTTGGTGTGACAACTGTCTTTTGCCAAGGGAATTCCTGGAGATGATTGACTAGGCCTAGGCTGTAGCTCAGTGGATAAGTGTTTGCCAGTGTGCACAGACACTGGGTTTAATCCCCAGCACTGAAAAAACACCCCAAGAGATGACCACTGAAAGCTGTCTTCCAGCAGCAAGCCCTTGCTGTCTGAATGGAGTTCTGGGCAATGCTTTATAGCATCCACCACAGTCTACCCCTTGAGCTACCAGATCCGCTCTCTTGTATATTCACTTCCTATGGTCTGGGAGAAGCTCCTTTAGTATTTAAGGACAGTGCTGTTGACAACTGACTCAACCCTGATTTTTAACATTTTCAAATTACCCTGGTATAATGCTTCTATCACTACTGGTTTCAAGTTACCTACCAGTGGTTTAAAAACAGGTAGGAAAAAATTTAGTAATGTGCTCTCACCAGCAAGTATCCAGCTCTAGCATATAAGTCATTCCAGTGGGGGAAAACTTAGAACAGGAAGGGAAGCAAAGAACTATCACCCCTACTGTTGCAACTGATCTCAGGGCTACAGTTCATGCTCACCCCCCCACTACTTATTCAGACCCCACCTCGCTCTCAGCACCTGTGCTAATCCTGGCACCCTATATGGCAGCATCTCGGAAGTATCCGATTCCTGCTCAGAGGTCCCTCCTCTTCCCCAGGTACTGTCAGATAGCAGGAGGAAGTACCTCAGGAGCACCCAGGAAGATGACATGGGTGATATAAACACCCACCGTGTAGCCTTACTTCTTTCTAATAATCAGGCTTCTATTCCCCTGTGAGCACGGTGGGGACAGCTTTTCTTTCCTATTGGTCCCAGAATAAAAGATGCCTGAGGTGCTCTGGCAGTAGCTGTAGCTTGTAGTTAAATTGGATGTTGTGGCCCAGGGTGGCTGAGAAGTTTACTACAGGTTATCAACCCACTGAACTTGAGTTTGTAAGCATGGGAAAGCACAGAGTATTCTTTTTTAATTTCCATCTTTTTTATTGCACTTAATAAGAAACAACAATGTGACAGTTTCAAAACACATTAGTAGTACATTTCCAGTATTTGATACAATGCATATTGTTGTCCTCAGAGTATTCTAATGGGTCACTGCAGATGGCAATAAAAGAGTCCACTCTTGCTTCTGTCTTTTGGGTCCAAGAGTTTGTATCTATTGTATCTATCTGTGTACCTACTAGGACACAACTCCATGTAAGGGTCTTTATTAGTTGTAGTAAGAACTGTGTCCTAGAGAGCTCATTCTCCTGTATTTATTTATTTTCTTTCTCTCTCTCTCTCTCTCTTTCTTTCTTTCTTTCTTTCCCTGTATTTTCTCTCTCTCTTTCTTTCTTTCTTTCTTTCTTTCTTTCTTTCTTTCTTTCTTTCTTTCTTTCTTTCTTTCTTTTCATGATCTTGCACTTGCCAGGAAGGTGCTTATGCCACAGAGCTATCCCTCCCTGGCCCCTCCTGTATTTATTCTTGTAAAAGTGACTGATTGGTTCTTCCAGGGCATCAGAGGATCAAGAGAGTTAACTAGCAGTCAGGTGGCTTGTTGACCTCAGGACACAGTGTTGTACCTGCATCTATCAGGAACCCAGGTTGAGCATTTACATCCTCCATCATCTTGTCCTAAGGGCCATCTGTAGGCTCATGGGTTTCAGCTGAAGGAAAGGTGTGTTTTGTTTTTTTGTTTTCTTTTATTGCGTCCAGGGCCGGGATGTTGTGCCTGGCGTGTGAGGCCAGGGATTGAACTCAAGTCCTTGTACTTGCCAGGTTCGTGCTTATTCCTCTGAGCTGTCTCTCCAGGCCCCTGAAGGAAAGGTTTCGATGCCATTCTGGTTTCCTTCTTGGTGGCTCACGTGGACCCCTATTCCTGCTCAAGTTTGATTACTGATGTGTTACTTCCAACTCATGGTGAGCTGTTGCTGGGCTCACTTTAGCTTCCAAACACTTATCCCAAGTCCCTCTTGCTGGATGATTATGCCACCAGGCCCTTGAAGTCTACTGAGGTTCAGACACATGACAGGAGCTATTTTTCAAAAGGTGTTCAAATCCCTGGCCCAAATGGTATGGCCTTATTCCAAGACCCTATTACAAAGTCTCTTTTCCACTACTGATCCTTTTAAAAGCACAGACTCTGGTGATTCACATAGCCCACACGGCAAGGCTACGTGTACTGCAGGTCAAATGCTGCAGAGCCCTTTCCCCACTCAGGGAGGGCAGGATTCTGCATTACTACCAAGAATGGAGATCAGAGTAACACTCGCAGGTGTGTGACACACTATGTCCCCAACCCTAGAGGACCTGCCAAAGTTGATTCCTTCATGGTAGGATGAACAAAATGTAGTAATTTATTCTGTAGTGCAAGAAGAAAGTTTCTGAAAAGCTCCAGGTCACTGGATCCCTAAGAACTTTGCTGAGGTGGCAAGCTCTGAATATTCATAGAGCTTATCTTTCACAGCACGTGGGCCTGCCGTGGCCAGAAACTTTTTTTTTTTTTTTGTCTTTTTGAGACAGGGTCTCGCTATGCAGTTGAGGCTGGCTTGAGCTCACTTTTGTAGCCCAGGCTGGTCTCGAACTCACACCAATCCTCCTGCCTCAGCCTCCCAAGTGCTGGGATTACAGGCGTGAGCCACCACACCGGGCTCAGAAACTGTATTTGGTTGGTTAATACAATTAGTAGAAGAAACAAATGGGATGTCCTGCAGCATGTCCTTACTATCTGGACCTCTTGGGACTGTGTTATGACAGAAGGCAGGAAAGTTAACCTTGCCTAAGCTGTTGTCTGTCCTAAGAGAACGCAAGTTATTTCTGACAGATAGAAAAGAATAGATTGGCAGCCACAGACCAGTGTAATCTACTCTGCCAAAAGCACCACAGTGGTTGCAGCTGGACTATGATTTCTTAGTACCAGCCCACTGTCATCTTCCAAGACCTACTGGGTTAGCTGGTAAATGAAACAAAAATATGATGAATATGATGGACTCTTTAGGACCTTAATGGTGGCATAAATTCAGCTATTACCTCTAGAACATGATACTATTTTTTGTTTACTACATTAGCTGAGACGGGGAGATGTTTTGGAAGCATCTGCTTGGCTTTCTTCACTATGAAGTACCTACTACACAGGCCAAAGACTCAATGTGGGTTTATGCTAGTTATCAGTTATATTATCCAGTTATACCCAGGGGGCCTTCTACGTACAAAATGTGGGCCAGAAATCTACTCATTACCTGGCACACATATGTTCTGACTAGAGTCCTGTGTGCTACAGGCCCAAAGGTAAGAATAGCAACTCACATTCTATACTTAATAGTCCTTAAAAAGGGTATTCTCTTTTTCTTAGCATGAATACTGACTCAAGTAAGTGGCACTGGGTGCTTGGGGAGGGCTGGCTAAGTTGCAGCATGCATTCTGGCTCTCCTGATGTGGCTCTGTCCTTCTGGGAGACCTGGCTGCTGCTTCAACCAAAAGATTGGTCAAACCTAGGCAGATCTTGTTTAGGAACTGGACATAGAGCATTCTCTTGAGGTGATCGGACTCCTCATCCATGACTGATTGCCTTTGACTGTAAACATTGTCCTGGCTTTCAGTCTACTCTGACCCTAAGGATGCTATGTTCACCATTTCTGTAACTGTAAGTCAGGTCCTCTAAGTTGTCGCTCTAACTTGCCACTCATGGTTGGTGCAAGTACTGCCATTCAGGAGGCAGGCATGCCACCAGGCTCCTGTGGCTTCAGAGTCCTGTCAACCATCTTGCTACCAGTGAACCCAGTTCTACAAAGCATGTGCCGCTGTAAGCTCCAGCTTCCAGAGGACTTCATTTCTCAGTGATATTGGCATCCTTCTTTCTAACAAATTCTTTGCTGCTTCAGTGTCCTCTGGACTTGATGTGTGCCTGGCCTTGCTCCCCCGCTCCCTCCAGCCTGCCCCAGGAGCTCTGGCGTTTCTCCACCACTTGGTGTAGCATTCTTTCTTCCACACTTCCAAGAGCCACTGTAACAGTGCGTTTGCACCATGTCCTGGGGTCCTGCCACAGTTTTAAATGCTGTTTCCTCAGAGAGTGCTCCCATATCTGTAAACTTGGTCATCCAAATTTGTGTGTGCTCCCTTGATTCGGTATCCAGTCCTAGGCACCCTCTCCTGGCACCTGCAAGTATTTGCTGGCTGGGTTCTGTGCTGCCTTTTCTCCACGCAGGGGCCAAGCACATCTGGCCAGTTGACTTGTCCCTAGTTAGCCTAGTAGCCAAGAGATGAGATGGTAGCCAACCTTGAGAGAATGAGAGACCAAGTCCCAGCAGACAGGCCTCTTTCTGCATTATTCTTCTAAGTTAAGAGGTGTGCCAGGCATGGTGATACATGCCTCTAATCCAGCACCCAGGAGGCTAGGCAGGAGGATTGCCACAAGTTTGAGGGTAGTTCAAAGCCAGTCTGAACTATATAGTGAGACCTTGTCTCAAAAAAGGAAACATTAAGAGGTGAGCTCTAGCTCCGCTCTTGGCATAGGAGATTTGCCTTTGTTGGCAGTTTAACTCTTGGAGCTCAACTACTACATTAGTTCATTTTCTGCTGCTATCAGGGAATGTTTGAGGCTTGGTATTTTACAAAGAAAATAACTGTATTTATCCCACAATTTTGGAGTCTGAGAATCCAAACAGCGGTATTGTTGGTGCTGATAAGGCCCCCGGGGCCGCGCTGTGGTACGTTACGGCGAATGGCATCTCGGCTGGAGCATGCGCAATAGCAACCACAAGGCAAGAGAAAACTCATGGACAGCGCCTCTTCTCACAACGGCTCCGTTTTGTGAGAACAAATGACTCACCCCCATGACATCAGTATCAGTCCTTTCCAAGGGCAGTGGCCCCTGCCCCCACCCCATGACCTAATTACCTGGCACTAAGCCCTGCATCTTAACGGTTCCGCCGCCTTCCCACGTCGCCACACTTCAGAGCAGAGGTCTAACACACGAACCCACAGAGGGTAGGCTCAGGCTGTAGCAACTGCCCTGACAAATAACTCCAGGACCAGGCTGGTAGCTCTTTCTTTTCTTCCGCTGTAAGAGGCAAGAGCTCCTCCCGTGCTCCCGAGAGGCCCCTGGCGCTCACATTTCCCTTTCCTTGCCACTGAAATACTCTACACTTGCTTTTACTGAGACTCGGCCAATTCCAACCAATTCACTGTCCTTGTGGACAACTGCCCCGCATTTCTCAAGCATCTAATGCATTCTCTTACAATACAACAAGGCAAACGTTGGGGCAGGCGCATCCCTGGGGGCCCAAGCTGCTCCGCTTCCCTTGTGGGGGTTCCTCACCGGTAGCCTGGTGGCGAACGAAGCAAGCCAGAAACCTCGTCTCGGCATCTCCTTTTAAAATCAGTCCTGGCCAGGAATCCACATCTTTTTGTCCCAATATTATTTATTTTATAGTCCATCTACTTAGCCTAACTTTACATGATATTCTTATCATTTATTTTAAAGATGCTATGCTACAGAATTACAAAAATATTTTTTATCTTTTGTGAAAGGACTGAAGCAATTTTACGGTAACCAAAAATTCAAATGTTGGACATGAAACTTCTGGCTTTTAATTTGAGTGATTTAGTTACATTAAAAATAATTTTTTATGTTTTTTTTTAACTTTATTTATTTATTTATGCTCTGTCTGGCTCAGCCCGCCCTGGGGGTGGAGCAGGCGCAGCATGTGGTGCTGGGGATCGAACCGCGGTCCCTGTGGTTGCCTAAACTTACCTAAGCAAGTGCTTTAGACTGCTGAGCTATCTTGCCATCCCCTAAATATAATTAGTAATGTAAAGAATAAATGGAATCCGTCCTAGAACCAGGTGTGGTACTTTGGTAGTGCAGAGAGCAGACTGTGACTCAGACGCCACCTGCAGGACCTTTTCTAGGAAAAGCTCTGGGGACCAACACCCATGGAAAGGAGGATTAGGCAGAAGAGAAAGTTCAGCCGCCATGCAGTCCCGCCCGCCTTCTAGCTGAGCTCACTGCTCTCCTCGGGACGTCCCTTTAGATGCTCCCTGGAGCAGGGAGGATGCCCAGCCTGTGCATCCTCCCATTTATCAGTCAGTAGGTACAGGTTCTCCCCAGAAGCAGGTGTGGCCTTACACAAGGCAACTATTTAAAAGCAGAGGCCAGCCCTGAGAGGGAACCTTTGAGGCTATTTTCTGGTGGCCCTTATAGCAGCTCGTAGATAAATCCTTCACGCGTACAAGGGGGACCTGGTAGGGGTCCATAGCACCATCTTCAAACGGTATCACAAACCTGGCCTGCTGCTTAGAAGCCCTCTGTCAGGATGTCATCACCTGCATGGAAGCTTCCTTCCTTTTGGGGCCTGTAGCTAGGAAAAGTCCTCACTCTGCCATTCTCAGATGCTGAAGTCCTCAAGAGAAGAGGCTTCATGGTCACTCTCCCTCCCTAATGCAGGGCATGCGTGGTGAAAGTCATTGTCCCTATTAACTGGGAACAAATCCAGCCTACCTGGGATGGGGTTGGGGCATCAGGTACAGTCCTTTGGGCAAGGCTGTGAGGAGAAGGAATCATCTGTCAGGTGCCAAGGGGGCAGCGGCCATGCCTGTGAAGAGGTGCCACTGAGAGGCTTTCACCCATGCCACCCAGCCTAGGGAGCAGCGTGGCAGGCATAGCTCATCACGAAGACCCCGAGGTGATGGAGCTCTGCATGCAGAGGGACACACAGAAGCAAGCCTGGGACTGGCACTGTTCTGCAGCGCTGCTTGAGGACTGGCAGGTTAAGGAGGGGCAGAGGGTCTGACTGGGGGGCGCAGACCGTGGTTTGGCCTTCCGACCATAGGTCTGAGACTCTGGGGATAAATGAGCCAGCCTCAAGGAGTCTGCAAACCTAGAAGATGGGCAGAGGAAGGGGGGCCTATAGAGGAGGCCAAAGGGGTCCGTCCTGGGAGGACGAGAATCAGCAGTGGTGGAGGAGGGGAGGCTTCTGTGAAAGCGCTCCTGATCCTGGAGGGGCCAAACCAGTGTGGGATGAGGTGCATCTGATGGCGGAGCTCTTGGGGAAGGCAGGAGCATGGGAAGGGGGTGTGAGCCGAGGGGCCTGGACATGCCTGGCAGCTGGAGGCTGGGCCCTTTGCATGCACTAGATTTGGGCAGGGTTTGGAGGAGAGCAGCCTCAGGCCTGTAGTTCAACTTAGCTGCTCCTCCTGAGTGTTTCACAAGGCCTTGATGGAGCAGGGTGGACAGGAACTGTGCCCGAGGCCAGGTGACAGCTCATGTCTGGGTTTCCCCAAGGGGCCAAGTCTGACTGGTCTTCCAGTCCACTCTGCCAGCTTGCATCTCTTCTTGGGCAGTGCTACATCCATTTGTTTTCAGGGCTTTTCCAGCGTGCTCTACTGTTTCCTATAGGGAAACCCCAGCCCTGGGCAAACAGACCCCCACCCCCTGACTAAGGCCTCCAGAATCTGGGCCCAAGGCCAGGATGAGACAAGTCACTGAGTCAGGA
This sequence comes from Myocastor coypus, assembly GCA_004027025.1. Taxonomy (NCBI): domain Eukaryota; kingdom Metazoa; phylum Chordata; class Mammalia; order Rodentia; family Myocastoridae; genus Myocastor; species Myocastor coypus. Next base: position 74,283 of record PVJA010001385.1, on the reverse strand, counting down.
CAGTGGTTTTCTAGCTTCCTTAGCCCAAGCCCACAGATCTCCGCACTACCCTAGGAGTTGACCCTGGGTAGCAATGGGGAGATGAAGCCCAGGGGCACAGCAATGACTTCCGCTGTTTAACACTCACCATGATCATGTGAGAGAGTCAGAGTTCCCTTTCATGGATGACGTAATGGAATCCATGAGCTGAGGAATTACTTATCCAGGGTGACATAGCCAGAGAGTGGCCGAGATAAGCTTTGAACGCAAGTCTCTAAAGCTCCTCATCATTCCTGTCACGGGGCATGAAGGAGCCAGGACAAAGAAGTGAAAGGGATGCTGGGTCTTTCTTACACTGTGTTGAAATGCTATCCAGACCTTGTGCTCTCTCTGGCCCCCGGATCCTCCTGAGCTGCCTGTCACAACTTGCATCTGGACCTCCTATGCCTTCCGCCTCCCTGAGACTGCAAACCTCATCCCCTCGTCACTCCCCTCCCCCTACTCCCTGGTCTCCTAGACTTCCGGTCTCCTTGCAATCACCTGTGTGGCAGATTCTGATCTACCAGTGAAGAGATTAAAACAGAGGAGCAGGAAAGGAGTGGCTAAAGGGTGGCAGCTCATGTGTGGGCCACCTGAGAGAGAGGACTGTGAGGCTCTGGGACAGCCCCAGCTCCAAGGTCTTCAGAGGGGATCTCCTCTGCTTGCTTCCCACAGGAAGTATGTGGTGCTGCTGGCCAGCCCCAGAGGTCTGGGCATCCCCACAGAGCTGCTGAGGGGTGGCTGGCAGCCCCCACCCTTCTACCTCTGACCTCTTCCCACACTTATTGCCAGAGCTGGGCTTCTGCTCTTTTTTTAAAAAAATCACATGGCCCACTGGTTGGTTGCTACCAGGCTAAGAGGCCCTTGGCCCACATATCCTGGGGACTGTGGCAGGCTCAGACGTTGTGCATGCCCAAGGAAAGGCTCTGCTCTTGGTTCAGAACCCAGACCACCTGAGGACTGGGCTTGGGAACTGTACTCGGGCCCAACAGCAGAGGATGACCACGTGGCTCCTCTGAAGAATGGGCCCGTCTTCTATTCATGCATAGATACTTACTGTGTATCAGGCACTGTTCTGAGCACTATGGCCAGGTAGGAACTGAAACAAATTCTTTACTCTCTTGGTGCTGTACATTTCAGTGAAAGGAGGAGAGAGGAAAGCAGTAAATAGCTTGATCACCCAGCAGAAAAGCTTAATTACAAGGCATAAAACACAGAGCTAGATTAGTACGATGACCTGTAAGAGGCTTAAATCAACAGCCTCCAACATTGCCAGTTGCACCGGTAACCCACCGCAATTATGGAACACTGGACTATGTATATAGCTACTTCCTCTCAGTTCAAAGAGAAGAAATTTTTTTTTTCCTTACCAATATTGATCAAAACATTTATCATGTCTACACCCCATGCTCTGTATAACTATTATGAGGACAACAATATGCAATGTTGCATTATCAATTACTGTGAATGTACTACTAACATGTCTTGAAACTATTATATTGTTATTTCTTATTAAAAGTAATAAATAAAATAAAAAGAAAAAAAGCAGTAAATAAATGAGTCCCCACAACAATATTAGATGAAAGCCACAGAGGTAATACCATGGAAAGGCATAGAGTCTTTGTAGGTGGACACCAGGGGCCTTCCTGAGGAGACAGTGATTAGCTGAGATCTAAATGGTCAGGGGCAGCCACATTTGCATTGGTAAAGGAGCACTGAGACCTCACACTGAGCCAGAGCAAGTGGGAAGATCTGGGATGGCTCTGCCGGGTGATGGCCTGCACTGGAGGGCAGAGAACGGAGTGGGAGGAATGGCCAGAGAAGGGGTCAGAGGGAAGGGAGGACAGAGGCAGGAGCACAGGAAAGAGGTGGACTCAGGACTCGAGCCACTGGCAGGCCAAGGCGCCGTACCTCAACTTCCCTGACCTCTGGGACCCCTCCATCACGGAGTGAAGAGCGGGACTCAAAGTGTAGTATTTTTCTGCCTGTTGCTCCTGTACTGCAAAGAGCCGTACCTGTGAAGGGGTGAATGCCACAGCTGCTGCCCACTGATGGCCTGGCGCCCAGCACCTCGGCCTGGCCACGAACCAGGTTGACACTCAGGGTGAAGCCCACGGAAGCTGTGGCACTGTGGTCATCAGATGTCCCACAGCAAACTCCCAGCCTGGAGCAACTTTTGAGTTTGGGCGATGGGAGAGCAGCAAGCAGTGTTTCCCAGAAGGTCAGAGGCCCGGCTGGAGGAGAGCAGCACCTGGAGGGAGGAGAGCCAGAGGCCAGCCCTGTGCCGCCGCCCAGCACCCGCGCACCCTCAGGCGCCACAGAGGAGGGCTGTCCTCTCCACCCAGGATCTAAGCCCCAAGGATGCCACACTGAAGGGGACAGGAAGGGAAGCCAGGACAGCTGCAGCAAAGCAGTGGCACCAAGGAGGAGGAGGCCGAGGTTGCGTGTGAGCAGTCGGTGTCGTTGGGGCCAGCAGGGCTCTGGAAGGTCACTCTCACCGCAGATCTCAGTGGCTTGGAGAAGGTGGGCGTCTGCAACCTGTCCAGTCATATCTCCCTTGCTGGTCTGCACCCAGCAGTGGGAAACCAAGGGTCAGAAAATATGAGAAATGTGCCATTTACAAGAATTGTAAAGTTCCAGACTCACGAACAAGCCCAGGGAAGGGTGCGAGTCAGGACCACACCAGGGGTCCTAGTCTAGAGGACACCACAGCGCAAAGGCAGGTACCCAAGACTCTCTGCTTTCCTGAGAATCACTCGGGATCTTGGCCCGTCTCTTAAACTATCTTATATGGCAACTGAGTATCCGAACCACACCCCAAAACTCACGCATTTATCACAAAGTGCCAACGCTGTAATTACACCTGAATACTGAGGTTTTAGTTTAGAAAAACAACAGTTGTCCAGTGCTTGGCCGCTGGGCGACTGGGCTGGCATGCTGACAGAGAGGGCTCCGTGTGCCTTTGGCAGCTCACATGCCCTCGGCTCTGCTGCAGGTCCACAAAGCCTGCACAGCCCAGAGTCATTTGCTAATGGCCTCCGTAGGGGCCCAGGAGCCAAATATTTAAGCACAATAAAGCGGAGACCCTTCTCACACGTGCCAGCTCTACACGAGGCCCTCAGCTACTGCACAACTTTTTGAACAAAAGTTTTCTTATCCTATAGCTGCTGCTAAAAATGCCACCCCCCCTTACCTGGAGCCCTCACACCACCGCCCAGCATGCACAAGGAGGTAAACACCTTGTGCGTTTGCACATGCCGTAGGAGCCAAGGGTCTCTCGGAAGCTGGCAGGTGAGGGTGTGACAGCACTGCTCTGGACAGCAGGCAGCCACTAACCTCAGGGAAAGGAGGAAACCCCGACCCTTCAAAGGGCTCCAGGCTATTTCCCAAGATCGCCATCACACAGGCCCTATGTGGCTATCCCACCACAGTCCCAGAAGGGACAGGCTGTTTTTCCCTCAGAAGAACCAGTGTACCCGCTAAGAGCAGCTCCTCACACAGGTCCCATATGAATCTCACTAGAATGTTTTAGAAAGAGCCTCAACATAAACACGTTGGGTTTTTTTTGTTTGTTTGTTTTTTTGTTTTGTTTTGTTTTTGCCTTTTTGAGACAGAGTCTCGCTATGCAGTTGAGGCTGGTCCTGAGCTCACTTTTGTAGCCCAGGCTGGTCTCGAACTCGCACCAATCCTCCTGCCTCAGCCTCCCGAGTGCTGGGATTACAGGCGTGAGCCACCACGCCCGGCTAAACACGTTGTTTTAAGAATGATATAATTTCATTGTTAAACGTTCAAACACATGAACAGCGGCCGTATCTAGAGATGACACCTCGCGTTCCCTACCCGCAGTCAGCGGTACAGTCATTCCCCTATGGAGATTCTCCTGTGTACAGACTAATTTTCTCTTGTCTGTTTGTTTTGTGCATTCATCAAGTGCAATGTGTCACACGGTGTGATATTTATTCAGTGTCACGTGGCTGAGAACTGAAAGAAAGTGGTAAACTAATGTCAGCTGATTATCTTTCACTAATAGAAAGTATAGCTGCCAGAGAAACCGCTTCCCTTCGCAGCTCATGGGAGAGCATCTTCTTGGGCTGCTGAGGAGGACCCTGACATGCTTCACATGCACCAAGCACCCAAGTGCCACACACGGTACTGCTAAGCCCGTTCCCATGTTGTAACTCCTCATGTCATAGGACAGCTTCTCCGATGCACGGCCCTCACCTATGACAATACCTACTTCACAGATGACTAACTGACCACCGGTCCTGTGGCAACTTGAGCGGCCAAGGAAAGTTTGTGTGTCTGTGGAGCCAGTGTGGGTTGTGCTGCTGTGAAGAGTTGCATGGACACTCTTCCACACCTGACACCTTGGGGACTGGCAAGGAGAGGCTGAATACACCGAGTGGGAGGTGCTGCCCACGACAGGGAACTTCAGCTTCACGGCAGTGGGTCCGTGCTGCTGAGAAACCTCTGTCAGATCTGGAGACCCTATTAGCAACAGTGAAAGTTTTCTGGAGGGTAAGAAGACCACGGAGGCGGAGGCTGTCTTGGTAACTATCAGGCTCGTTATATCTATAGCAAGGCAGTTAGTCGAGCTGTCCCAGGGACCCCCAGTGCCTCACGCTTCACCCACCTCCATGACAGCAGGAAAGAGAAAGTGACATTTACTGACAGCCCGCGGGCTGGGCTGTTGCTAATACCGAGCACTTTCACCTCCTCTCTCGACCTGCACCGCTGCAGACTGAGAACTGGCCCTGCCGACAGGCTTTCCAGCGAGTGCCTGGTCTCCCCGCTGGACTCCTGCGCAGCTTTCTCCTGGCAGCTGATCTCAAGCCCCTTTGCTCCAGCGGCTCATAGCAGAGCCGTGGAGTCAGCCGTGACTCAGCTCTCTCTCATATTCCACTTCCAATCCATCAGCAACTCCCTTCGAAATCAACCTAACATTCACCACTGCTGGCCGTTACCCCTGCGCCACCCGCGGCTGGGCCTCACGTCTCTGTCTGGACATGCAGCCGGGCTGCCTCGTGCATCCCCCGCTCCTCTCTGGGCCTGCCTGCCTTTCATTCTTTAAAAAAATTTTTTTAAATTCATTTTAATGAGATAAAAAGATAAAACAGCAATGAAACAGTTTCAAAACAGGTTAGCAGGACAGTTACACTAATACACTGCATACTGTGGCCTTCATAGTGGTTATTCAGAGGACAAGATGTAGATATGATATCTTGTCTGAACAATATTAGTACAAACCTTTCTTCTGATTGAACTAAGAGCAAGTAGCTATATATCTATCCTAACTACCTTGTATACACATACATATGGTATAAAAAGCAAAACTATATCAATATGCTGAGCTATAAAAGGCTCAAGTCAATAACATTAGACAATTATCAGCTGTGCTGATAACTCGCCACTATTATGGACTACTGGACTATATTGGGTTATTTTACTGAATTCAGGTACCTACAGTCTTTGGGCTGGCATCAAGTACGAAAAGATCCTTTAAAGGCTTCTCCAAATACAGCTTCTCTAACTGTAATGGGACACCTATCTCTGACAAAACAAAACAAAAAGGGGATATAAATACTTTCTTTTAGTTCAATGAGAAAATTTGTTTTCATACCAATAATGATTAGAAAAATTATAACATCTACACCCTGTGCTCTGTATAACTAATAGGACAACAATATACATTGTGTCAAATATTAGGAATGTACTCCTAATGTGTTTTGAAACTGTCACCTTGTTATTTCTTACTAAAAGTAATAAATAAATAAAGGACCATTTTGCAGGCAGGGCGATCATGTTTTTTACAATCTAGGTCAGATCCTGCCACTACAATGGTTCTGGGTTTTACCAGAGCAAAAGCAACGGTTCCTGCAGCAGCCTACGAGGTCCCCTACATCTTTCCATTACATCGCTGACTTCTTCACCCCTGTTGCTCAACTCCACCGGCCTCCTTACTATTCCTTGAATACCCCAGCCTCAGGGCTTTGCGCTGATCTTTTCCTCTGCCTAGAATGCACTAACTCATTCACACCCTCAGGTCTCTGCTCAGACATTATTTTCTCAGAGAACGTCCCTGGCTAGCCTATTGGCTATATATCCTCTTCTACCCCTCCAAGTACCCCAGATCCTCTTTTCTTGCTCTATGTTTTCCCATAACACTTAACCCTCTTTGAACATTGCTAGCTATGTAGTTCATTTTTATTTTGGAACTCCCACACTGTGATAGATACTTCTGAAAGCAGTGCTACCAGCTCAGTCCCTGAGGCCACAGACTGTGCCAGCACTAGATCAAGTGCAAAGGGATAAGATGGAGGTAGTGGCGGCCAAGGCAGCATCGCTGGAGCCCGCAGCTTCAGAGCAGCTCATGAATCTGCTTGTCTCTGTGCACACTGCCAGGTCCTGTCCAATGACAGGAGCTGCAGTCCTGCAGGGATGACAAATGTAAGAGTGGCCCCAAAATACTGACGTGGGAAGGGGATTCATTTTGGGAGAGAAAGAAGAAGAGCATAAAGTTGGAAGCACTGTTCACTAACCAGGACCAGCTATAAATCTGATTATACAATACATGAAGAATGTGGGGAAGAATTTATGGATTCCAATCTTATGAATCATTTTGATTTGGCAGCTTGTGATCACTACAGAGATCCGGATGAGAAAGCCAAGCTTATTACCAAAACAGAAGCAAAGCAAGAAAAGCTTTTAAAGCACCGTGATTTAGAAAAAAAGTGAACAAGCTCTTAAGTTTATTGTGGGGGATATGAAACTATTTAAAGCTACTAATTGTGAAGAGGTCTCAAAGTTTGGGACAGTTAGGAAGACTAGAAGAAGCAGAGGAAGTGAGACAAGAAAACTGAGAACCAGCGAAACTGAATTAGTTTGATAGGCCACGGGAGTTAAAGTGCAGCAGGTACTAGAGATCAGAAGTGAGGAGCTGAATGTTGAGTTGGCTCAGAAGGCTCAGCGTGGAGAGGAATAGAAGCAAGTTGAAAGATCTTTAGTTGAAAAGATATTGTAATCTGGTGCCTTTTGATCTTCTGATTTTGATCTACAAAGAAGCTGGCGAAGTTTATTTCTTACGGGGAGAACTGCGGTGAGCGGTAAGAGTGGGTGTGTGGAAAAAGAGAAACGATTGCTCATCAGCCTGAGCATGGACAGGAGGAAAACCGAGAGGTGACACGCACCTCGAGACTTGTACATGTGTGGCCTGGAGCTGGCATACGAAAACTGTGGTTTTTAGTTCAGTCACTTTTGAAATTTTGAGATTTTTATATTTAAATAAAGAAATTTGGATTCGCCCTGGTCAAAATCTACTACACTGTAAGCAACACTTCCATAATGATTGGGGCTATGACTCAAGAAGAAATTTCAGTTACAATCCTGCTGGCCTGCTGAAGCGGAGCACCAGATCTGTATGTAGGCGCTGAATGGTACGCTGATTCAAAAGTAGCAAAGGCACAAATTATGGAATGAGCTACCAAAAAGTCCTAGGTCAGTGCAGGAGCAAGAGCCTTCAAGGAAGGTTTAAGCTGATTGAACTGGACTCAACCAAAGAAACAAACGGATGGCAGTGCAGTACTGTATCAGAGTCTGGGATGACTTTGATCTTCATGACAGGAGGCAGCAGGGAGCTACTGCTGGAAAAATCCTGACTCACGATAAGAATGAACTGTGAATTGGAGGCCTTGTGTGTTTTCTGTTTAATGGTTGGATAATGCTTACCAGATGCTGAGTCTATCTGAAAAACAGCACTTTCCAAGGTTGAATATCAAAGGTGTTGAGTTGATCTAACTACTTCTAAGCATCTTACAGGTATTCTCATGAGATCCTCAGAGGAAGGAAACCTGCTTCTGTGTTCCTTTGGGGAGGGAGGTGACACCTTGAACTTTACTTTTATCCCACGCAAATTTAGTTTGCCAGATTTTTCCTGAATCTTCTACAAAGGATTAACAACTAACTTGACTACTGAGTCTTTTCAGCATTATTATTATTATTATTATTATTATTATTTTATTTATTTATTTTTTTTTTGTCTTTTTGAGACAGGGTCTCGCTATGCAGTTGAGGCTGGTCCTGAGCTCACTTTTGTAGCCCAGGCTGGTCTCGAACTCACACCAATCCTCCTGCCTCAGCCTCCCAAGTGCTGGGATTACAGGCGTGCGCCACCACGCCCGGCTTCAGCATTATTTTAATAAAAGTTCAGACTGAGGTAAATTGAGTTTTCAACTTTCAACTATAAACAGAACACAAAGTACATGCATTTTGACTTTTTTTTCTAAACCAGATTACAATTGCAGAAAGGTCAAAGTCAAAACAAGCCAAACCCTAGTAATTAGGAATTGAGACTATAACTAATCATTATCTATATAAACACCCAATAAAGAAATTTTCACTGTATGGGGGCCCGACAGGATGGCTCAGTGGTCTAAAGCGCCTGCTTAGGAAAGCTTGGGCGGCTGCAGGGACCGTGGCTCAATCCCCAGCACCACATGCTGCACCAGCCCTGCCCTCAGGGCAGGCTGAGCCGGCCATAAAAATAAATAAATAAAAAATCAAAAGTTCTGAGACAAGAAGAAATGAATAAATAAAATAAAATGAAATAAAAATTATTTTAAAAAAAGAAATTTTCACTGTATTCAAGTACTGATTTTTAAAAATATGTGCTATGCAGAATATAGCTCAGTAAAGACTAATTCTGAATGATAGCCAATTTCTAGCTTTCTGATAAATAACTTAGAATTCCATATCTCTCACTATGCACTAAAGCAAAATTGAAATGCATCAAAGATCTAAATATTAAAACAGAAACACTTAATCTGCTAAAAAATAAAATAGATAAAACTCTCTCTCTCTTTTTTTTTTTTACCTTGCACTTGCTAGGCAGGCATTTGTGCCCCTGAGTTATCTCCCCGGCCCCAAAGACATACTATAAGCAAAACAAAAGACTTTATGAGCAAAATCCTAGTCACACAGGAAATGCTACAAAGAATCAACAACTGGGATCTCATCATATTAAGCTTCTGCACAGCAAAAGAAACCACCAACAGAGTGAAGAGACAACCCACAGTTCCTTAAAGGACTAATATCTACAATATATAAACAGCTTAGACCCTCCCAAATATAAAGACTCAATCCAAAAATGGGCATCTAAAATGAATGAATAGCTCCCAAACGAAGTGCAAACAGCAAATAAATATTTGGAAAAAAAAATGGTCAACAACAGTGGTCATTCAGAAAACACACATTAAAGCAACACTGACATTCCACATTGCTTCAAGAAGAATGACTATCATCAAGAAATCAACTGAAAACAAATGCTAGTAAGTTGTGGGGGACAGGAGCCGTTCTCCACTGTCGAACGGAGCATACATGAGTAAATGAATGTGGAAATACATGTGGATATGCCTCAGAAATAAAGCCAGAGGTTCCATCAGACCCAGCTATTTCCCTTCTTGGTATCTTCCCAAGAGTTAAAAAAAGCATCACACCACAGTGATATATGCACACCCATGTTAATAGGAGTACATTTTTTGTTACAAACTTATGCACTTGGTATAGGCTCTCACTATGCATCTCAGACTCGTAGTGATCCTCCTGTTTCAACTGCTTCAACTCTGGGATTACAGGCATTCCCCACCACACCCAGTTTCCGGCTTCCTGGCTAGCTCAGTGTGCCCAGCACAGCATGCAGTACCAGGGATGGAACCCTGTCTTGTGCTTGCCTAGGCGGACACTAGACCACTGAGCCATCTCTGTGGCCCTACAGCAGCGGCTCTCAACCTGTGGGTTGTGACCCCAGCGGGGGTTGAACGGCCAAAACACAGGGGTCGCCTAAAGCCATCGGAAATCATAACTGTAGCAAAATTACAGTTTTGAAGTAGCCACCAAAATTATGTGTTGGTTTGGGGTCACTGCAACATGAGGAACTGTATTGCGGGGTCTCAGCATTAGAAAGGTTGAGAACCACTGCCCTACAGGAACACAGTTTGCAATACCTAAATCTTGGAGACATTCCAGATGCCCAATCAATGGATGAATTAAAATAATTTGGCTTTTCTGTATAATGGAGAGTACTATTGTCCCATAAAGAATGATAAGTGAGACCTTGTTAAGCCAATGGATGCACGTGGAGACCACACTTTTAAGTGAAATAAATTGGACACATATTTAAATATCTCATTGTTTCTCTTATATGTGACACCAAAAGGGCAAATAAGGACCCAAATGGATGACAGAGATTGAAAACAGGAAAAAAAAAATGTTCCAATGGGAAGGGAAACAGTGTGGGGGAAACATAAAAAGAAAGACTAGCAGTAAAAAAATGAAAACAAAGCTTTTCTAAATTAGGAGGGGAAGAGCAGCTGAAGGGGAAAAGCAGAAAGTAGAAAAACAAAAATTCAAGGTCCATTGTCCAGATGTATAAATTTCCTAAGGTAAATGTAATCGCTGTGTATATCAAGTATACCAATAAAATTAAATTTACAAAAGAAAGCAATAATACTTATCCATATCAATCGTACTCAAGTGCCCAAGCTAATAGCTCACACCCAGGAGATGCTCAAGTAAAATACATGTAATGAAGGAATATGCTTGACTGTGGCAAGTTAGAAGTCAGGAGACCATCCAAAGCCTGGCAACCAATGGCTGGCAGAAGCAGGAATTGGGGTGCTTTCTTCTGGACGCTGCACATCAGGTTATTGCTAGCAAGTGCCTCCCCAACACAGTGAGGGGATGGGCCTAAAGGAAGTCTATTTGTGAGCCTTTTATGCAAGTGACAGCTGGGGTCTTGCGTGCGGGGCTGGTCCTCTTCAAGGCTGGTCTCAACTCCAGTTGCCCCTGCAGCCTCAGCTCCCTCCAGGAACAATGGCCAGCCTGAGAACTGCTCTTGAGTCACCAAAAAAAGGTGTTGGCTGTGGTCAGCGTTGTCAAGGTGGGAATGTAGGATGTATGAGAAACCCCGAAACGTATGTCAACCAAGAAGGTTTCATTAATGTCTGGGGCTTGCCAGGCTCTGTAGAGAGTCACTGCCATGTGAATGTGGCATCCTACCTTGCTGAGACAGTGTGGCCTTATTCAACATCTTCTTGATTTCTTGCCTGTGGGTGACGTCATTCCCCATTCCCTGACAAGTCTTGCTCTGCATGGGACCCAGACACAAAGCCTGCCTGCTTGACCTCCTGCTTCCCTGTGTGGCAGGAGATCTCTTCCCAAGTCCCCTGCCCTGGAAGGCCACATGTCCTGGGCCAAAGCTTGAAAGCTGAGTTGTTTCTTAGCCTCTGCACCAGGCCCTTCTCAACACCAGGTGCCTAGGGAGCATAGTTGGGTGGCTTGTGTCACTTCAGAGGCATTTAAAGGACTTTGATGGCACAAACATGTGCGGACATGAGGCCGGGGTCTCCAGAATGGAGCAATGTCCAGGCCTATCCAGAAAAATGGCTTCCTTTCAAACAAGCAGCAGGGAACAACAAACACCCCTAAGCTTCTAAATAAACACTGGAAAAACACCACAGCTGGCAAGTGAGGTACTGATCACCCAGAGCTGAGAGCCGGAGGCAGGAGCCAGCTCCCTCTGTCCCTCAGCCTGGGCAGTGCTCTGCCAAATCTGGGAGTCAGAGCACCCCTCAGGGACACCCAGCCAAGCCAGGAGCTGGGGAAACACTACCAGGAGCTTGAAAGACGGGTCTAATCAGGTGGACTGTGCCTAACTTTTCTTCCGGAGGGAAGTCTCTTGGGGATACAGGTGTGACAACCACACGGTCCTATCATTCTAGTGTGCAGGAACTCAGAGCCCCCGTCCTTTTCATAAAGTGTTTTATGAGCTACTCCTCTTCATTCCTTCATTAAAAGATTCTCTCTCAAAACGAAAGCACCCCAGAAAGGTTCGACACTAGACCTTCATGGCTATGGATGCCTCTGAATTCAAGAGCTGTCCTCGGAGTGGATTTCCTGGGAGCAATTCTACCCATGCCCCTTCATTGAGACAGTATGGGACTTCTGGCCTCACTCAATCTCCTGGATAAGATAAAACGCTCAAAAAAAAGTCGGAATGGGGCAGGTTCACTCCACAAACAAGGAAGACACAGAGGGCCCAGTGCTGGCATCTGTCAACCTCTCGTAGTGAAGGGGCTGGGACTGGGGGGCAGGGATTCCTTTTGTGACTAATAACCTAATCATGGAAAATTACAACTTACTGAGCTGATCTATCAGAGGTGGCCACAAAACTCTTTATGATGCTGCCGAAAATTCCTCCTGCCACCACAGGCCTCAAAAATAGGTCAAAGACAACTTCTATGGAACTCTGAAAGTGGGGCTTAGCTTGCAACACCTCCTCCTGTGTCACTAAGCTGCAAACACTGGTGCTTTTGCGAGAACCTTGTCCTCTCCTCAGTCCCTGCTCAGCCTGTGCTCTGGGCCAGTCCTTCTCCTGTCCTGCTGGGCTCTCCTCATGAAAACGGCTGGTCAGGAAGGCCACAGGGACTGCCTACTGTTTCTTCCTGGTAGCATCTGTCAACAGCTTCTCGGGAGCATATGCATCTGCTCTCGTGAAGGGCTTTCCCTTTCAGGAGGCCTATGACAGAGTTGACCTAAATGTCTCTTGTCCAAGAAGATCCTTCCTTGGGCCCAGAAACCTCCTTTGACCTCAACCAAGGCCTGCAGGACTGACCTCATATTCCACGCTACACTTGCCCACCTCAAAGCAGAGCAACTGGTGGACTAGGACCAGGCAGAGATGAATTATGCTTTACTTGGCCTCCCAGAGGGCCCAGGCTTGCAGTCAGGACCACGGGTGGCTCCTCTTTGCGCAGCTCTCTCCTGAATGCTGCGCATCTCATGGATGGGATGGTACAGGGGTCTGACCCTGGCCTGACTGAGCTGTGCAACCCTGACCCCCTCTCTCAGCAGGTCGAGGTGTAGCTTCTCTGATAATGAGCGCAGCACACTGTGTTACAGGGGTTACAGTGGAAGCCCTAGGGAATGAAACACCAGACTGACAGGGACTGTGAGGTGAGCTTTCTATCAGCTGCGCTCGGACCTTGGCAAGACAGGAACCACTCAGCCTAAGGTCTCCGACCAGGGGACCCATGAGGGTAGGACAGAAACTGGCCTAGAGCACAGACTAGCCAGGATTGGGAAGAGAACAGCGTTCTCACAAAAGCTCCAGTGTTTGCGGCTTAATGACACAGAAGTAAGCGCTACAAGCTAAGCCCTGCTTTGAGAGTGCCACAGAAGTTCTCTCTGACCTGTCTTCAAGGGGTGTGGTGGCAAGAGAACCTTTCAGCAGCATCAGAAACGCTCTGAGAGCTGTGCTTACGTCTCGACCTCTGTCACCACTGCAGCTTTCAGGAGCAGTGCCAAGCTCCAGGGTTGAAGCATGGGATGTCCAGCACGTTCCTCCTGGAGCTGAGCTCTCTTCCTGCTAAACAATTCTGGATAATTCATGTAGGGTGTCCCCCCACCCTACACGGCCCTTCTGCTAGCCCAGAAGCCTCCTCTCGTCCTGCCCAAGCTCACAGCCTGAGTAAGTGCAGACAGCTCTTTCTGACAGGCCCTCTCGAACGCAGACAGTCCTCCACCAGGGCTGAGAGGTCCTGCGGCTGCCTGGCCTGCAGTCAGACCTGTGCTGAGTCATGGAGCTCTGCCTGGCACTAGAGGCCAAAAACAATGATTCAGGCCATCTGGAATCCAGGGAAAGCCAGCCTGGGCTCTTACCCAAGGGCCTTGCCTGGCTAGGTATGAACTTATCTAGCCAGACAGTGACAAGGATGGTGGGAGACTGCCCATCCTTGTATGCAAGCACAGGGGACCGAGCTTTGTGCCTAAAACCACCCCTGAAACATTCTTTGAAAACCCCATATCGACTCATCTAAAATTAGCTTGCAGGATCTAAATCACTTCCTGTTGCAAAAACCGCAGGCCCGATGCTTCAGTCATTGCCCTGCCTGTCAATGGGGGGAAGGGGAAGGGGAGGCTGGGATGCAGCACGCCGAAAAACGTGACATCTGAAAGGGACACAGCGACCAGGACCCCCTCGCCCCCACTGTTGAGCGGGGCCCGTAAGGCTGCTGCTTCAGGGATCAGGAAGAGCACGGAAATGCGCTTGCGTGCGCGCGCGTGTGCCAGTGCGCCTCTGCGTGCATACTTGCACACTCAGGTCAGAGCCTTTTGCCTCGCTGTGGAGGAGCCACGACATGGGCAGCCTAGCCGCACCTTCACTGTGCTCCTTCCAAGCACAGGACGCAGGAGGAGAGGAGGGCAAGCGTCCGGCTTGCTGGGAGCCCCCGTAGCTGTCTCTACTCCTGCATCCCCGGCTACTTTATGCCTCACAGGCCCTGAGCAGGTGAGCCCCGTGGTTAGCACTGGGCCCCCGTTCACTTTTTAGCCCACACCGATCAGTTTCCTGGGAGAAGCCAAGTGGGGCAGGGCTGGAGAGGGGCTGCAAGCCAGAGGCCCCTCGCACACCAGGGGCTCAAGGGGAGGCGCCAGTGGATCTCCAAACCGCCCAGACAGCTCTGCTCTTTCTGCCTCAGGCTGGGCCCCGGCCACTTTGGGACTGAAGGCCGGCAGCGCTGTATGCAGAGCATCGGCGCTAGCCATAGCGGAAGAGGGAAAACAGTGACCATTTGCCACACACCCAGAGAGCCCCAAAAGGTGGCATCTGAACCACGCTAGCAACTGGCCGTGCATCTAGAAATCGAGCAGCTCGCTACCCCGTAAGCTCCACGAGAGCATGGATTTCTAAAGCTAACCTTGCTGCAGCTCCCCCAGGACCCTCGACAGGCGGCAGAACCTGGCGTGTGGGAGCCTTCCAGCCAATGCCTGGTGAGTAAGAAGGTGGAGACGGAAGATCCAGAGGATGAGCAGACGAGCAGTGACAGGCACAGAAGGTCATGCTGTGGGTCTGTCCAGCCGGCCTTCCCCAGGCCTCAGAGTACCTAGGGTCTTAGGCTTCACAGATCAAGCTCCAACCAGGGTACCAGGGTGCTGTGTCCTGGGTGGTGCTTCTGACGTGGGCCTCCTGGGCCAGTACGTGACCGCCTGCTCCAGTAGGAGGACCCAACCACTTCACCATTAAATGGCCTCTGTGGTAGTGGTCTCCTCCCCCAAACTCAATGGCTGACCTCAGCACAGTCAACCTTAGAGAGACAGAAGCCTGGGCTCAGGCAGGTTTTTGTTTTTGTTTTTGCTTGTCTTTTTGAGACAGGGTCTCGCTATGCAGTCCACGCTGGCCTTGAGCTCACTTTTATAGCCCAGGCACGTCTCAAACTCACACCAGTCCTCATGCCTCAGCCTCCCAAGTGCTGGGATTACAGGCGTGCGCCACCATGGCCCAGCACACAAGGGTCTTTCTAGGATGATGAGAGAATCTAAGAGATGAGGCCCATCTCACTGCCTCCTGAGGAGACTGAAGCTCCCCTGGGTATCTGGAATGTCTGGCGACCACTGCCATCCTTATTAGCTACTACTAACATACTTAGGCTCCCAGAAAGACAACTCCTGTTCAAGAGTAGCAAGGCCCCGACTCAGGATGCTAAGGATTTATCCTGCCTCTACATCTGTATGTGCTTCACCAGAATTGGTGAAGAACCTTCAGCCTGAAAATGTGGAGGACCACAGAGAGACCAGAGTTTCCCACAGCTTACTGAGGGGTGGCTGGGATATTACCTGGCTCTCAACTCCCAGAAGCAAGTGGGGTCACTAGCATTTGCATTGCTCCCCTGTGGACCATGAGTTGGGCTGTCACAGCCAAGCTGTCCGGTGAGTGGCCAGCGCTTTTAGAGAAGAGATGTGTTTTCAAAATGATACCTTTAAGCTAGGCCCTATCTAGGCACCAAGGATATATCGGCTCTCAGCTGTTGCTCAGTCCACTGAAAAAGACAGGTAATTATGATCTCAGATTATAAGTACAAAACCAAAATACAATATTAGGAAAAGCAGGGTATCATGGGGCCAGGCAGAGGCAGCGTGCAGCCCAGTGTGGGGCCAGGCGTGGCTCTGGGGGAATCACACACAGGCAGAACTCAGTAGAAATAAAAGTACATGATTAAGAGAACATCTCCCAGGAGTCCAGAGAGATCTGATACATCGGCAGTATAATCTTCTATGATGGATTAATTAAAAGGTGATACTCTCAGCCCCTCTGTCTGTACATTCGAAGAGAAACTGGGCATACCAGGACTAAGAAGGAATATCTTTAATAACATCGAGTATTATATCAGGAAGCTATAAAAATGATGAAATCTTAGAAGACAACATTTCATTAAAATCAGGCACAAAACAATGCCTATTACTCAGCATTTCTGTGCAAGTCTGACTCGAGAAGCCCCAGCAAGCGCATCACGACAGACAGGCTGAAGAATTGGAAGAAAGACACACTTGGTGTTTAAAACGAATTATTATTATTGCTTCTTGCTTTGTGTGAAATGCTTTCCTTACCTTAACTCCCTCCCCACAATCACCTCAAGAAGTGGGTCTTGGTCACAAACCTATACTTGCAAGTAAAAAGCCTAATAAAGATGTTGAGTATGTGGCTAAGTAAATGACAGAGCCGAATTTAAGCTAGGTTTTCTGACTTCAGTCTGCTCTTCACCACAATAGTACCTTTTGATAATATAGGCTACACACACACACACACACACACACACACACATGCACGCACACTAGCAGCAGCCAAGTGATGCAGCCAGATATAAGATCAACAAACAAAAAACCCCATCAGCTTTCCTAAATACCACAAAGGTCAACTCTTTAGTCAGCCTATAAATTCTATCTGAATGCTAGCAAAATCACTACAGAATTTTCTGTAGAGCCTGGGTGTAAATTTTGGCACCACCTTTTGTTTTGAGACCCAGTCTTCTCCCCCACCCCAGAACCGGGGATTGAACTCAGGACCTCGCACTTGCCAGGCAGGCAGTTGTGCCCCTGACCTATCTCCCCGGCCCCTGGATGTAAATTTCACATGGCAAAATATTCTGTATCATTTCAAACAAGAATGATGGCGAAAGCTTTGTCTTATAGCAAAATATAAAGCAACAAGAACTAAAGCAGTATTGCGCTGATACAGATATAGGCAAGTAAGTCACCACCAGAAGGAAAGGTCCAGAAGAAGACTCGTATACTTATGGGGTTCATGACAGACATAAAGTTGAGGTTCAGGGACAGCTGAGAATGCTGATGTGGGCTCTGTTCATTTCTGCTTTTATTTGACTTACTCCTGATGCTTTTAACAATTAGGACACAAAGGCGCTTGCAAAGAGGCACTGCAAGCCCGGGCTGTGGCTCCACATGGCTTTTCTTGGGGCCCCACAAAAGCATTCCTCCAGTTCAGAGTTTCTAGAAGCCTGTGCCAAGTGTGTGTATGGCCGTCAGGTCAGAAAAGCCCAATTCAAGCTTCCTGAGCCCTCTATGCCCTGTCCATTTCAGCATTAGAAACAGCTTATCCACTGAGGAAAGCACTCTGCTCTTCTGGAAGCCAGGCCACATGGGCCTGCAAGGAGAATTCACTCTTATTGAAAGTCTCAGAGGTTTCTGTCCACGTTTGCCTTGGGTATTTCAGTAAACAGGCTTTGTCAGGGTCTACAGGGGAATTTCCTATTGGTATGAGATAAATGAACCTTTCAGCAAATAGTGTTAAGAAAATTGTTAATTAAATTGGTTGGGAATATTTTCATTTTTAAACATGAGAAAACTCAGGCTGGGGGAAATGGCTTAGTAGAATAAGTGCTTGCCTGGCAAGCACAAGGGCCTGAGTTCAATCCCTGGTTCTGCCAATAAATAAATAAATTACAAAACATGAGAAAACTCAAGTCAATATAAGTAAAGAAAATGCACTGGCTCATGTAAAAGAAACATCCAGAAGCACTTTAGACTTCAGAATTACATGCAGATTGGAACTGTCAGCAAGAACCTGGGTTCTTCCGCTCTCCTTTCCGGAGTGCTGCTACCGCTTTGTCCTGCCTCACTTCCCTTATGGAAAGCCTCTTTCTCAAGAACTCCTCAAAAACATTGCTTTATGCATCCCTGGCCTCAAAAGTTATTTACCTTTTCAAAGTGTGCATTCCTTGTAACCAGAAGTGAGATACTTTCAGCAGCTTAAGCTAAGCATGATCCACCCTCAGAGATGAGAAGAAACCAAGGCCAGGCAAAGAACGAGGGTGGGAAACTCAGAATGTCGTTGACCAGACACAGGGAAGACTGGTGCCAGGGAGCAAGAACAAACCTTCCATGGTTCTCCTAAGCAGAAGAAATAGAGCAAGGTCTCTCCTGATGCCATTCACAAGGGTAAGCTCAGATATAGTGAAGATCTAAGTATAAAGAACAAAAATACATAAAAATATGTATTCATCACCTTTGGGGAAGGAAAAGCTTTTTATTTATTTATCTTTTAGAAATTTTTTTCTTGTTTCAGAACTGTTGTTTATTTATTTATTTTCATCACCGGCTCAGCCTGCCCTGAGGGCAGGGCTGGCACAGCATGTGGTGCCGGGGATCAAACCAAGGTCCCTGCAGCTGCCCAAGCTTTCCTAAGCAGGCACCCTAGACCACTGAGCCATCCTGCCGGGCCCCAAAAAGCTTTTTAAAAATACAAAAAGTCAACATCATCTAGGGCCAGGGATATAGCTCAGTGGCATAAGTGCTTGCCTGGCAAGCTCCAGGTCATGAATTTGATCCCTAGTACCCCCCCCCCCAAAAAAAAAATTAAACCCATCTAAAGATCAGATAATGTTTTACAGTTTTTTATTGCTTTTTTTTTTTTTTTTTTTGAGACAGGGTCTCGCTACGCAGTTCAGACTGGCCTTGAGCTCACTTTGGTAGCCCAGGCTGGTCTCGAACTCGCACCGATCCTCCTGCCTCAGCCTCCCAAGTGCTGGGGGGATTACAGGCGTGAGCCACCATGCCTGGCTCCTTATTGCTTATTTTTTATTAGTTTAATGAGAAAGAAATGGCAATGAGACAGTTTTACAACAGGCTAAGATGACAGTTACAGTAATTAATACATTACATATTGTCTTCATAGTTCAGAGTACAGATGTAGAATTGGTATCTTATCTAAACACTATTAGTATAAATCTTTTTTCTCATTGAACTAAGACAAAATAGCTGTATGTATAGTCCAATAGTCCATGCTAGTAGGGGGGTTATCAGCAGAACTGGCAATGTCAGAAGCTGTTGACTTGTGCCTTTTACAGCTCAGCATATTAATATGACTTTACTTTTTATACCTTGCAGTTAGACTTTTCTGCTGGATGGTTAAGATCAAGATAAAGCAAGATCTATATAACAAAAAAAAAAAAAATGTAACTTTTGTATCTGACAAGGTTAGCTAAATCCCCTCAGGATTTACCCTGAAACCATGTACATCAATTTGTAAGTCTTTTGTCAGTGTCAACCATCTGAATGAGTCACAACCATTACCTAACCAGTTTGTTCTCTGTGAAAGCCTGAGAGAATATTTTCTCTCTAGGTGACTCTCCTTAGGCACACTATATATCATTGATCCCTTTCCTCTGTAGCCCCATAATCTCCTTGAACAGAGAATTTGGAACACCACTGAATTATAAGATAAGATCAGGTAATTTCATTCAATCAAAATAAAATGCTTTAGTATAATAAAAGGCACTATAAAATAAAAGACAACTGAATGAGGAAAAACATGTATTGTACATGTAGTAAGCAAAGAATCAGTTTCTACCATATATAATTGCTAAAAGTTAACAAATAAAAGCTTACATTTTTATTAGTAAAAGGATCTGCATGGGTAGTTAAAATTGCTTGATAAATGTCTAAAAAAATGTTTGGCATCACCAAGCAATGGAAGAAATACAAGAAATTGTTGTGTAATGTCCAGGAATGCCAAGCCAGTGGACGCCACAAGCAGTCAGTGGCATGTTGTGCTGGTGGCTGGTCGTGGGTCCAGTTCTTCTGGGAGAGCTGAGATCAGGTTGACAGCCCTACTACATGTCAGCATATGGGCCCTGTGGACATGCAACTTCTGATGCATCTTCCGAGAAGGACGCTTGCCGGTGCATTTAATGAGGCCTATGCGCGCACATCCATCACACCTTGTTTGTAACAGTAAAAACTGGGAAAGACAAAAGTGGTCATCAGGCTGGGCATGGGAGTGAGCATGGGCGGCTGAGGCAGGAGGCTCACGGTGAGGTTGAGGCCAGCCTGAACTGCATGGTGAAACTCTGTCTCAGCAATAACAAAAAGTGTCTACCAGCCAGGAAGTGAATGAATAAGGTGAAGGGTGTTTATTTTTAAAAATGCATATGATCTCTTTGAACCAGTGCAAAAGTGATATCGGCTGCTAGCTGCACAGTAACATGTATGCCGTGTACAAAGCGGAAGAAAGAAAGAGGAAGGCTGAAGACAATCTTACCTACTTTCCATAAATGGTCAGCAAGTAAATGTAAAAAAAAAAAAATCTGAGGGGCACAGTGCCCACCTGGCAAGCATGAGGTCTGAATTCAATTACCAGTCTTCCTCCCCCACCAAAAAAAAAAAAAAAAATGATCTGGAATGGACACGGTGGTACATGTCTATAATGCCACAAAGGGGAGGCTGACACAGGAGGACCATTGCAAGTTCAATGCCAGCCTGGACCACACAGCGAGACCTTGTCTCATAAGAACAGAACAGAACAACTCCACCCAAAGAAAGAAAGAAAAGATCTGGAAGGGCTCAGCAGCATAACTGCCTGCCTGGCAAGCACAAGGTCCTGAGTTTGATCCCTGGTATGGCAAAAAGAAAGAAAGGTTAGAGTAGCTAAAGGGTATCTTCTTTAACTTTATAATTTTACAATCTTGAGGAGAGTTTTTTCCACAAAAATAGAATGTACTTATAAATTTTATTTTAAAAAGCTCAACTGTTCATTTTTATAAATCTATTGCAAGTCAGCCAACCACAGCCAACAGACTGGATCTGGCTACCTGAACCCCACCATTCTCCAGCCAGGTCCTGGCCCAGCTCTGGTTGCCATGCTTGTGCCTTCCTGGTTCCTCAGGTGGGACATGGGCACACAATCAGGGAATAGAGGGCAGGCACAAGGACAGCCAGGGCCGAGGAGCCTTCTGCGGCCCTGGGAGGCCTGGCACGGCCTGGGCCCGGGGGAAGCAGCCCTCAGGGCACCGTGTCTCCCCATAGGCCCTCACCTCTCCTCTTCGCGGAGGCCCCAGCCCTGAAGTCGATGGCTCAGACCCTGACTGCAGCCCGTCCAGGCACAAGCCACAACAAAGGCCCCACTGTGGGCAGAAGGACAGGCAGGAAAGAAGGGAGCAGAAGCCAGACAGAAGAGGTGCAGAGGTTCCGCTCACATCCATGGGTAGTAGCAACAGACGAAACCTCTCTGCTGCTTCCTCCACTGTGGGGTGAAATGTCTTTTACTGCAGGGCTAATGGCCTAATTTCCACCTCTTTGTCAACTAAGAGAGGACAGAAGTTACTTTCTTTGCACAGAGAAAGATATCAAAGGAGCTTAAGAGTCCTCCCAAGGCCCAGTCCAAAGGCCTGGCTGAGAGGGCTGGAGGTGCTGCTCTCACGGCCGCAGGAAATGGAATCCTGGGGGTGGTGCGGTTAAGAAAAACACCCTCCACTTTCAAAAACTCTGATCCACCTTTCAAGTTTACCAAGAAAGTTCAGATCAAAGCATCGTCCTCACCCCCCCACCGCCCACTTTGCAGTGACCTCAGAGAAGAGTTGTGGGAGCTAAAGCTCCATCCCAGGAAAAATGAGGCCTTCCTTTGAGGTTAAGGTGTAAAGTGACAGGTCTCCAGCACAGA
Organism: Myocastor coypus; assembly: GCA_004027025.1. Taxonomy (NCBI): domain Eukaryota; kingdom Metazoa; phylum Chordata; class Mammalia; order Rodentia; family Myocastoridae; genus Myocastor; species Myocastor coypus. Next base: position 52,484 of record PVJA010001385.1, on the reverse strand, counting down.
GAGGGCTTTCCCAGGTCGTGACTTCGCACTTCCACCTCCAGAGCCTGGGGAGAAGATGAAAACTTAATAAGCTTCTATTATATCATTTATAGCCAAGCAACCTGCCATTATGAGAGAGAGAGAGACAGACAGAGACAGAGAGATTATTCTTAATTATAATTATTCTTAATTATAATTGTTCTTAATTATTTCCATTAAGAAAATGGATTATTTTCTTACTTATGACAGGCCCAGTGGGATGCAATTGGAAAAGGAGGGACTTTAATAGATAATAACTTCAGATATTAATTTTGTTATGGGTAGAGGAAATTATTAAGCAATGAGAACAATGTTTTCTTTTCTCTTTACAGGTTTAGCATATCTAGCTGCTAAGAATTAAGGGTGATTCTGTGTGTGTGTGTGTGTGTGTGTGTGTGTGTGTGTGTGCGTGTGTGTGTGTGAGTCTTATGTAGCAGCTATGAGATGCACAACTGGAATCATGATGAAGTAAGCATGTTTCACCCAGCAGCAGCAGTGGCCTGCAGTGGCACGTGTGATGAAGGACCTCTGTCCCCTTGGAAACTCTTGCTAGAATTTGGTAATGCTTTCCCAGACCAGCATTATTCACCCATCAGAGCTTTCTACTGTGTATGTATCTAGCATGTCCAATCCAGAAGCTGTTAGCCACAGGTAGCTGTTGGGTACTTTGAATATGGTTAAGGCATCCAAAAGTTTTTCATTTCTCTTTTTATTTAATTTCAATTAGACATATTTTATTAAATAGCTATATATGGTTAGTGACTCCTGTAGTGGCTGGCATAGCTTAGGTGAAATGCACAGTAGAAATCATTTGCAGGAGATACTGTGATGAGAAGCAAAGCTGTCCTGACAGAGGATTCCAGGTGCAAGCACCAGGACATTAGCACCTTGGGGACCTCAAATCTCTCAGGTATCTGCTACCCACCTAGATCTTGCACAAGGGGTGATTTTAGAAAAGCTCATGAAAAGGGATTATGTCAGGAAAACTGAGTGATGGAACTCTGTAATCCTGGTCACATCTGGGAGAAGCCTTCATCTCGCTCCAGCTCCAAGTGGCGAAAGGAAACTCGGTTTTCTGAATCTGCCCTGGCTGGAACATCTGGCACTGGCCTTGATGAAGAGCTCACTCTCAGTGTACATTGGGTGAGGTAGAGCACCTAAGATTTGGCAGTGTACCTGGCTGAGTTCTAGGTGCTTTGGGAAATCCCAAAATAATAAAAGACATCTCTTCTGCCTGCACCTGCATGGCTGTGGGAAGTACTAGTTCGGGACAAAGTCCAGTGTTGGGACCTGGCTTCCCTGTCTCCCAGGGGAGGCTCCAGCCCCAGGAAGTTGCTCACGAGGGTTGTGAGGGGATGAGGGAGGCCTCTACTGTCTAAGCAGGTGACCACGTGATATCCCCTGGGTCTGCTAGGCATGGCATTTCTCCCGATGGTGCAAAACCCCTCAAAAGCTTGAATAATTCGTGAGCGCCATGCTCCCTGTTCCTCCACCCCTCACTGAGACATATGGGGACAATACAGTCTTCCTTCCATTTATTATTTCTTTGAAGACCAATTATAATAAACTATATATAAAGAATTTTATCATCTACATCTATTTTATAGGACCCGAGTTAGAGTCTATGATGCAGGTTTCTCCTCTGGAAAACTCTGCTATCTCTGCTGTATCTGACAAACTAGCCAGAGCTCAGACTGCAGCAACTACTGCGTGGAAACTGATGCCAACCTTATTAATTAGAGGCAGAAGAAACCACAAGCCACCCAGAGATGCCCAGGAGGCTGATCTGTGTTGGGTAAATTAGCGAAGTTGATAAAAGGCAGATAAGGCTGGGGGGAAGCCAAGAAGAAACAGCACGCATCACATCCACCTCGTATCTCAGAAAGGCACCAGTGGGGTTCTTGAAGCAGTCCAACCATGGTTGCTTTGCTAAAATCCCCTGCACCTTCCTGGAGCCCCAAGGTAAAGGTCAGAATCCTGAACGCAGTAACCGGGTCCATACGCATTGCTCTGGGGCCTGCCTACACTGTGGGTGTACCCCGCACACTCGGTCAGTCCCAGGAAAACTCCTTTGATCCCCTCCATACAATCATGCTGATTAGGACCTCTGCGTCATCTCCACCAGCTACCTCCATGACCTAGGCCATCCTAACCACATCCTTCCTTTTTCCAACCACTTCTTTAAGACCCAGCTAATATAATCCTCCTCTGGAAACCTTCCCAACTGTCCGGTTCAAAGAGAGCCCTCTCTTCTTTTATCTCTAAGTTTTGAGAACCTGTGCTGCTTACCTCTTTGAGTGGCTACGATCTCCTACTAGCCTCATACAGCCTCTTGCAGGAATGAATGTGCTTTTACTGTCTCTGCATTTCCTAAAATACAGGAAGTCACTTGGTGCACTTTGGTTCGAAATGCCTCCTGCTGGCGTGGTGACACATGCCTATAATCCCAGCACTTGGGAGGCCAGTGCAAGAGGATCACTGTGAGTTTGAGGCCAGCTTGGGCTACAAAGTGGGTTCAAGGCCAGCCTGAACTTCATGGTGAACTCATATCTAAAAAAAAAAGGGGGGGAACCAAAGTTCTTCTGAGATTAATTCCTCATCAGGGGCCATCAAGATAGCTCAGCAGATTAAGCACCTGCTTAGGCATGCGCAGGGAGTGGGGTTCAATCCCCAGCACTATGTGCCATGCCAGCCCTACCCTTGGGCACGCTGAGCCAGTGACTGAGTCAGGGCGTGGCGGCACATGCCTGTAATCCCAGTGCTGAGGAGGCTGAAACAGGAGGATCACTTTGCATCCAAGCTGCATAGTAAGACCCTCCACAAACACATGATTTTTTTTTTTTTTTTTTTTTTTTTTTTGTGGGACTGGGGATTGAACTCAGGTCCTTGTGTTTGTCAGGCAAGCACTTATTCTACTGAGCTATTTTCCCAGCCCCTACATGATGTTTTTAATAAATAAGTAAATATTAAGTCCTAATCGGAACAAGTGATATCTAAGTGTTCCTGCCAGGGATGATACAGGATAGCATAGAGATGGCTCTCATTTGTTAGTACCTTGTTCCACCTTCAGACACAGCTAGACCAGCCACCAATCCAGTCTCTTTATTCCTCCTGTCAGACCCAACTCGTCCCTTCATTGCAGTCCCCACAGCCGTCGTGCAGACCTCAGATGCCTGTAGCGCTCAGGCAGGATGGGTTGCATTCGCAACCTAGCCAGTGGCAGTGCCCAGCGCAGGGCAAAACCAGACCCCCTTCTGAAATGAAAAATCACATAAAACATGCAGCGATGCAAGAGAAGGAGGAAGGGTTTCTGAGCATAATTCAAAGTAGTGGCAAGAGGGACCAAATCATCCAGAAAAATATCTGCGGAGAAAAAGACGGCAAAAGTGCAGTTTTTGAAATCCCAGTAGAAGCGGTAGGCTGAGTAACGCAGAACAGAGGATCAGAGAGCAAGTGTGAGAGAAACGCCCCGACTGACTGAGGAAAAACCCTAGGAAGAAAATGACGAGCCCTAGGCGGGAAGCCCAGCTACGGCGAGCTGAGCCTAAACGACAGGGCAGAGCTGACCCGATGACGGCCTGGTGCTTGAAGATGATCTGCTGAGCTCTTCGTGGCCACAGATGCCAAGCGCACAGCAGCAAGCAACTCATGCAAGGTGCTGGTGCTGAGTCAGTACATAAGCACGCTGAGGGCCAGGGGTATAGCTCAGCAGCGCAGCCCCTGCCTGACAACTGCCAAGTCCTGAGTTTGATTCCTGGTAACACTCCCACTGAAAAGAATATTTCAGATATGGGCGAATGTTCTACAAAAAAATAAAATGTGAGTGACTTGGTGACAGAGTGTCGTACTATAGGCTGGGAAGCCAGGGAAAACTTATTTGGGGAGGCAATGAGCGCAAGTGTTTCTAAGAGAAAAGAAGGCGTTGTGGGCCAGGGAGATAGCCCAGTGGCGTGGCACCTGTGTGGCAAGCACAAGGTCATGATTTGATTCCTGGTAATAAGAAAAAAAAGATTGAAGCAACTGCACTTTAAGTAATACCTAGGGAAAGGAAAATTTTAAGCTGGGCACAGTGGTACACACCTGTAAACCCCTCAGCACTCGGGGAGGCTGAGGCAGGAGGATCACTGTGATTTCAAGACCAGCTTGGGCCACAAAACGAGCTCAAGTCAGTCTGAATTACACAGCAAGACCCTGCCTCATAAAGACAAAAAAAAAAAAAAAAAAAAAAAGGCATTGCCATGAGATGCTGCCTTTCAGGAGGAAGACTAATTAGTGGGAAGGCCCGGGGGAGAGCATTGCGTGGTTTGAGCAGGTCATGCAGTCAGTATGGCTTCGGCACGTGAGGAAGTGGGGCGCAGCGGGAGCTGAGGTTGGGAGACGGACGGCGGGGTCCGTTGCCCAACATCAGGTGCGCTAAGAAATCTCTACAAGAGGAGTCACGGGAGCGCGGGGGCTTCGCAGTGCTCACTTCGGCTGCTGAGTAAGAACGGCCCGTAACGGGGCAAAAGCAGCAGCAGGAACTATTCCATTAGAGCCTGGACCAGGGTGATGGGAAACTGGGGTTTTATCAGTAAATCCTGACACAGAAGGTGGATTAAGGCCACATAGCCAAAGACGGGGCAGCAAGAGGCAGTCAGAGTGAGTAGCCGAAAGTGACTAGACTTGGAAGACTTCTGTCATGATGATCCAAAAGAAAGACAAACACTCATAAATATTTTGGGGCCAAATAATAACTCTCAGAATAGCTCTGACAACAAGAAACACAACTGCATACAAAACTGGTAAAAACCATAGGCCCAGTGGACACCTTTAAGACACAACCTTAGAACTGTTAATAGACCAAGCAGAAAAAAATAAATTAAGGTTTTAGATCACTTGATGATTACTAATTAATTCACTTGACTACTAAAGGTGTTAAAACTATTTCTCATAGATAACGAATAGACACTGTACTCAAAAAGTCATAAAAACAGATATAGTGTTGTATGCCTTCAATACTCGGATTTAGAGAAGCTGAGGCAGGAAGATCACAAGTTCAAGCCCAGCCTCAGAATTTAAAAATTTGCCAAAACCCTACCTCAACAACGACAAAATTAAGAAGAGTTGGGCATGTAGCTCAGTGCAAGGGTGTCAGGTTCAGTCCCCAAATCCCAAAGCAGAAATTTTATTACCCACCTCCTGGGACCACAATGTTCTAACAGAAATAAAGGAGGTTTAACAAAAGCCTTGACGGCCAAAAATTTTTAAAACATCACTTGCCAAATAACTTCAAGTCAAAGAGGAAATTAAAACTTGAAATAAATAAAAACAAGCCCTAATACAACTTTGCATATTAGCAGCATATGTGCTGGATTATGCAAATTTTTCCCTAAAATACAAAAAAAAAAAAATTCCAAGATGTAGAAAGCCAGGGAAAATATTGCTCACACCCTTAGAACAGTGACAATAGCCGGATAAATTACAAAATCTTTTCCTGAGCTCATCAGGGAGCTGAGGTCCCAAAACAATAAAAATTCTAAAGTCTAAGGGAAAAGTGTCTTGCCGGCGCAGGAAGGAATAAGTGCGTGGTTCACCTGTGGAGAAGTGGAGGGAGACGCAGGCACCGCGGGAGCAGGTGAGAACCATCGATCATGTGAGGTGTCTCAGGGCACCGCGACAGGCAAAGCACAGGCCCATGTCGGATTGTGGAGCTCCTGGGGCTCTGGTGCCACCGGGACAGTCACGCCTCTAGTGTGCTCTTTCCAACGAACCTTCCCAGGCTGTTCCCCTGCCCCCTGTTCCTGGGGCTCTCTCAGCAATCATGACACTCCTCTCCGTGCAGCCAAGCCTTTGTGTCTTTGGTGGCTCTTTAGCAAGAGAGAGAATTTACTCCCACCAAGTCACCTGTGGTGACCCCTGGCTAGGTAAGTTTCTGTTTCTCCCATAAGGACAAACAGACAGACAGCCTGGCTGACTGACTGACTGACAGGCAGACACAGTGAGACAGACAAAAAATACTCAAATTGAAACACAAACAAAAAGAAGTAGGGAAAAATACAAACATAGCATTCAGGAATTGAGAGAGAGAGGGAGGGAAGGAGAGAGGAAGGGAAGGAGGAAGAGAGAGAGAGAGAGAGAGAGAGAGATTATCTCAGGGAGGATCAGGTATTGGGATTATCTAACAAGGAATTTAATGAATTTATGATTGAAAAGGCCAAGTGATACACACACACACACACACACACACACACACACACACACACATATATATATATATATATATATATATATATATATATATAT